>QFET01009023.1:15794-34645 GCA_003316355.1 Tuber calosporum | reverse complement strand
CCCCCCCCCCCACTCACCGCATCAGTTTGCCAAACTTCGGTTGGTCACCCATACCATTATTTCCTTTTTTTTTCCACCCCCAAGTTCCAGGAAACGGAAAGAATCTCCGGGGATAGGATTGGGATTAGGATTGGGATCGGGATCGGGATTAGGTACCGTGGAGAGTGTCTCGGATGTATGCGAGGATAGGTTGTACGATACAATACGGTAGTTCGTCAGACGGGGTTACCCGTTATTGTATTACCGTGTTGTAAAAATCTACTCTAGTATGGGGAGGAGGAGGATAAGGGAGGTGGAACTGTTAACCTTCTATGTTTTAGTGTGATGTACCGTATTATTAAGATATTATTATTATTATTATTATTATCATCATCATATAAATTTTTGGAAGGAAGGAAGGAAGGGGAAAAAGTTCCAGAATGGTTTACCCATCTTCCCCAAGTAAGTACGTACTCGAGCACCACGGGATCCATCAACCTTTCTCCACTCACATCTCGTGTGTGCTATCGGTATGAAATCCCGGGATTTCTACGGCGGGCGATGGTAAGGATGTCCTTTTTATGGGCCCCGAATTACTACTTTTTGTTTGTTTGTTTGTTCTGCTCTTCCTTCCTTCCTTCCTTCCTTCCTTCCTTCCTTCCTTACTTCTCTTTCTTCTCTTCCCTCGACGGAGCTCTCATATCCATCGATTATCGCCCACAAATATTTTTTTTTCATCGTGAGATCGAATCACGGATTGTATAGCACATCGACTTCAGGTCTTTTTTTTTTTTTCTTCTTCATTTTATTGCACTTTCACCAGGATTCATTGTGCCATATTTTTTTCCCCCTCCTTCAACTGGCACCCTTATTGGTATTCTTCCCCTCGCCTGCCCTTTCTCGTAAGGCTTTTTTTTTTTTGTCAAACCGATAGAGGTCAGTTTACTCCAATCGTCCTTATTACCGGTATTCCAAGCAAATAAATTCTCTATTGTGCTAGTTTTTTGTACAGTACAACTTGATCAGCAAGGCCTCGCTCAAGACCTCGAGCGTCAGCTCACTGTAGCACTTTGCTCGCTATAATGTTCTTGCTAATTCGGGTGTTTTCCATGTAAAATTTCCTTTCCCTCCCAGGTTTGCACACCTCTGCCCAACTTTTCTGCCAACCTATATCCACCCTGGATATACCTATCACGCTTATGATGGACAGTGGAGGTAATATTAGGCAGCGGGCAAAGAGCAGTGAGCCCATCGGATGATCTGGACTACGGTACCCTACCCGTACGAGTACACACCGTTTTTTCTGGAGGGCAGCTCATAATTAGACAAATGCCAAGATAGGAAACTTACTGAACACGTTGGTGTCCTCTTTCCAGAATAGGCCTAGGCGCCAAATAAAAACAACGTGCCTGCGTCAAAGCTTGCCGAAATCCAACAACTCTCAACGGCTAGTTCGTTCTGAGGAACAAAAAAGGTCGGCTGGAGAGCCACACTGGCTAGAAAAAGAATTCTCGACTTGTTGGAAAAAAAGTAAAAAAGTCCATTGAATTCGCCCCGCTGCCGTTGGGTGGGGGAATGCTCAATGGCTGAACCGATACCGTATGGGGCTGAAGAGCAGGAGAGGGGGAATAGAATTCCCACAATCACATTCCTTGCCAGCTCATCTAACTCCTAGTGCGCGCACACAAAAGTGTGCTTTTCACTGGCCCGCACGATAATAGAACCTTTCGTGTCATTGCGGGGCGGCATCAAACAGAGTGAGGCGGGAAACCATTTTTGAATATCAAATCAACGGACCTTCCTCAGTTGCATCTGAAAAAGGTATCTCTTTCGAAAGCTTTTTGTCCATTTCTTCCTTCACCAGACCACCCGAGCACCCGGCTTCCCACAGCGTTACCCGAGGACGATGGTATCACCTACTATTCTTTTCGTAATCCTTATTGCATTACTCTGTGTAGCAGTTCCGGCAACTGCGCATATGACTTTGTCTTATCCTCCGGCCCTCCGGTACAAGACAAATCCATACAAAACTGTCCAAGACTATGATTATAACTCGCCTCTTTCTTCTTCTGGGTCGAACTACCCATGTAAAGGCTATCACAAAGACCTGGGGACTCCTAGCGCAAAGAGTGTGGCGACATGGTCGCGAGGGGGATCTTATAAACTCCAGTAAGTTCGAGAGCCGAATCGAGGTTTTCCCCAGCGTATTGATGAGCGGGTAATAGGCTTGCGGGCTCCGCTACCCATGGGGGAGGGTCATGCCAAGCGTCCCTGAGCTACGACGGCGGGAATACCTGGACTCTCATAAAATCTTGGATAGGAGGATGCGTTAAACCCGATCCTGGCGGCGATCAAACCTTCGAATTCAAGATCCCTGGCGATGTTCCTGGAGGTGAAGCGCTTTTTGCCTGGTACCTTCCCCTCCAAAGTTTCCAGTGTAGCTACTTATTCTGGGGCTGGGCGCCTGGCCCCCATTGGCTAACTTCGCAAATTACTCAGGACTTGGTTCAATAATCAAGGGAATCGGGAAATGTACATGAACTGCGCCGTGGTTACCATTTCCGGTGGTCGAAAATCGAGGTCAATTCCCGCCGTTGATCTTGTGATTCCGCGTGCCTCCGGCAGTTCGATTTTTGTAGCGAACGTCGGAAATGGATGCACAACAGTAGAGGGTAAAGACGTGGCATTCCCAAATCCAGGAAGCCAGGTGGAATATGGTGGGGTTCAAGCAAATAGAGCTGCGCCCCAGGGTTCCTGTGGTAGCGGCCCCGGAAGCGTGGGCGGTGGGGGATCAACTTCCGGGTCGGGTGGCGGTAGCGGAGGGAGTGGGGGAAGCACAAAGGATTGTGAATATTGGAGATCACAGGGCCGCTCTTGCTCGCGGGCAGCTGGCCGGGGGGGGAAGCTCCAGGGGGCCACCTTCTTAATGATTCTCGTGACCTTGGCTAGTTGGTGCATGACTTGAAGCACCATTTCTGTTCTTGTTTTGAGAATCGGCGTTTGGGATTGGATAGGCGTTTTTTTGTTGATAAATGCAACAATACCTGTTTTGTTATTTCATGATGGGTGCCTAACTTCATGCATAACTCCTATAACCAGAAATTGTGGGAATTTGTGTAGCGCTCTCCTCGATCTCGATCTCTTGCAAATGACGCTTCAGATTTGGGGGAGGGAAGCTGCCCATCCCTTGCCAAAAAGTCGGCATGTATTGTTTGTTTTGTTTTTTTTGAAGAAAATTGCTGACCCAGATAGTATCTGCCGCACACTGATTGGGTATACTGGTACGTGTAACAGGCCGCAAAAATTCGTTCTGGTACTCAAGCTCAGCAGTGACCACCTGCGATTGGAAGAGTTTCGGTGCTCGGCAGCCGGGAGGGGATGCGTGGCATTCTAGGCAGGACTGACACCTGACGTTATGATGTCGCATTCCGGTGCAGGTATTTTAGAACCTGGCTTTCTCGCGAAGTTAGAATGTGCAGCACAATTGGCACTTGTATTGCCTCGACTTCACATCTACCATTAAAGCCGGTCGGGAGAGGTGTGGAGTAACGCACCTAGGCAGCACCGGCAGCCCAAATGTCATTCGAAGGGTGAGCTCACAGCATGTCAGCTTCTCTTTGAACAGCTCACCGATATCGGTAGCTGAAATCTTCGATCTCTGATGAGTATGCTGTGGTGCTCTTGTGCTCTATTACTCTTTACCCCCCCCGTGTAAAGGTTCAGGATCCGTGATGGCTGGTAGACTCCGACATTCCCCTGACTGCTTCTAATTTCTCACCCGACCCCCGCCATTGGTGGCAGGTGTAGAATAACGGAACTTCACACTAATCCATAAACAGCCTCGGTTTTGATGAAAAGTGTCCGAAGTGGGCTAGTGCAATGGAGCGAGCATAGTTCCCGGGATGATAAGTGCTCGATCAAGTGGTTTGGTAGCGCGTTCTCCGTTTTGGCGCCGAGGTCCTGCTCTGCCACGAAGTCCCTCTCCCAGGGCGCATTGAGGTCTGAGGCCGTTTTTAACACTAGATGATCCGACCCGGATTGAGGTGCCTCTTTCTAGGAACTGATCATTTGGTTCGTGTCATGATCACTGCTGGTCACTCGTCCAATGCCCTTACCGGGGGCTGTCACGGTTAGCGAGTCGGTCCTTCTTCGTTGGGTGGGGTTTAGAGACCTCAGGTGACGCCGTGCGCGTATGCTTTGTTGATCCTCGATATATATCGTGGTTGCTTTTCCCGGTGATGTCTTGAGTATATGAGTGATCGGGAGAAGAAGTCAAGGTTATCAAGAAGAGCATTATAGAGCGGTTATATTCCAGCCCAGGTGATATGATACGTGGCTCGTGGCAAGGACGGGTGATAACGGTTCGAGAAAATATACCTATCATTTTGTGACATGTTCTGATAGGGTATAGACCTACAAATTAAAACCGTGGTCTTGCCACCCCAGGATCTTGTATCCTCCATAACACCTTTGCTTTGCCGGGGGAGCCTCGATTACGGATATGATTGAGTCCTACGAGTATCAGGTTTGCCGGGTGACTGTCGGTGGAAGAGATGGGGAGGCAAAGGGTTCACTAGCGGAGACTTTGGGGGTTATTCCGCGGTGGTCGCAGTGTGCTGTAGGGAGTTTGTATCAGGGTACAGGCGTTGGTTTACCTAGAGAAAGTGGGGAGCAAATGGGTTCGGAAAGCTGTTTACCCTTGATCATTTATGATAGCGAGCTAGCTAGAGTATCACACTGTACCGTATTCGCTGGTGAGAAACTAAACACCAAGATCATATCATAAGCAAAAGGAAAAGGGAAAGGAAGGTGTATACCCCCGTCAGGGCCACCATCTGCGTTCTGGAACTATTCCTTTTTTTTTTTTCAGTAGCCCACCCGTTGAAATTCTAAAGACCTCGGGTTACGTTACAACACGGGAGAAGCCTACGTCTAGTGATGGCAAGTGTGATACTAGACTGAACTTGAGGAGATGGACGGAGAGTAGGTAGGCGGTTGTTTCTAAGACATTAGTGGTAAAATTTGGTAAAATTCGTTGCATATTCAGGCAATACCAGCCAATAGTTTCTTTTCGATTTATCATATACTCGCACGACTGAGCCGGAGCCGGACACTTGAGGTGGAAATTCCCATACAGAGTGCCCGGCTTCAATTCAACCGCACGAGCAGCCACCTCTATCTTCGAGGACCATTGCCACAAGGGGTAGCTCAACCCCGCCCTGTCCTGCCAGCAGAGACAGAACTACTGTGATCAATCAAGAAACGAAGCATTTAGTAACGTGCCCTTAATTATTGCAGAAGGATCACCCTTGATTCCGTATTCTCCAGACACTGCCATAGGAGCGATGTCCATGTGGAAGATAATCCAAGAGGAATAAAATTAGCGTTAGATCCCATCAACGGGGTTATATACACTTAGCTATAGCGAAAAAATTTCTCACGTTTCCACGGTACGCCCTTCTTCTGACTTAAACGTCCAGAGACAGGTGGCCCTGGCCGGGGTGAGACTGAATAGGAATAAGTTAGGACACAGCCTTTCGACTTGCCCCCACTGCTAGAGATTGCTCTTCCTTGGGGAATCGCCTAGGGAAGGATTGTGGCACGAAACCCACCGACCAGGTCGGCACCCCGAAAAAAAAGAAAACTCGAAATAATCGCTAGCACGTATTCCCGTATGAACGGAGAATGGGGAGAAAAGGGAACGAAATCGGTAAGTTCAGATCTCTTCCTCGGGACGTGCCATCAGTTGGGAGACAATAAAATCGTATACCTCTGAACGATATAATTTTAGATAGCTAAAAGGCCTTTTAGGGCTCCTGCAGAATATGCTGTCATTTATTCCCATTGGGTGAGCGGAGGGGAGCCATGGCTCGAGCTGTGAGAGCTAGATAAGTTGAGAAGGCGATGTTGATCGATCAGATGGAGGTCAAAGGGGAAAGAAGGGTATTCTGTTGGTGTGCCCGAGTAAAGCTTCTCACGACCACAAACGTTCATGCAAATAGGCTAGGATATCTGGGAATGCATACGTAGTTCACTACGCACCCATTCCTCTACCCATACATACAAAGCGGTTGATAGTGGGGTCCCCTTGGGCACCCAGCCCACGATGTACCACCAAATCCAAGCAATCCTTGGTACATAATATTCTAACAGAACAACCACTTATATTCAGCCAATCTCGCTGTATATCCTCTAAGCTGCTATCTCAATGCCGTAGATCCGTGCACAATCGACCGGAGGGCTTAAACGGGGGTATGATATCGTAGATGTGCAGGTGGGGGCTTTTTTTTTGATATTAGACCCCATTTTTAGTTATTAGGACCTGAAGCACTGGGGCTCACAGGTGCTCACTCGTTCTGCTAGAAAACATCTGAGGGAGAAAATTCTGGAGAGAGCGAAGAAAGGGGTTACGGCTTTAAATTCCGTGCGGATCCACTCCATGTATATTAGCCCTACTGAAATCTCGTTGCTGTAGGTTTGATTTGTGGGGGACGGGATATTTCTGCCAAGGGAGGGAAGAAAGCGGTGTGCAATGGAGGATAGTGGCCTAAGGTGGGTGTTTAACTAATTGTAGTGAAGCATCTCCTGGAGGCAAGCAACAGGTACGGCCTCGGGAACGGTAACTCCTCCACGATGTTCACCTCGAAACTCCCTCAGTCCTGTTCGGTGCTCCATCTGCCGGTCTTTTTACTCTTCAAGCTGGGGGGGAACGGTTCTGGTGCAGCTCAAATCGAAAATGCCAGGGTGGTCAGCATGATGGGAACTCCTTACTCCGTCAGGCCCGGGCAGTGAAGTAAACTTCTAGTTATTTTACCAAGCCATGCACAAGTTACCGGGAAAACAGCCCTGTGTATACTTTCCCCTTACCAGCAAAAACAGTTCACCGGCTGTTTTCACAGTGCATATATCCTTGGGTGTAACTATGAGAGAATTTCCTGAGAGGGGGTAGCGATAGAAAGGTAGGGGCTAGGAGGGGGAAGTCAAGGCATATACCCCAAGCTTGGCCCGCCTCCTCTCTCGCCCCTTCGCCCTTCTCTCCCTTCGTAGGTTGTTTCCCTAGAAGCGGGATTATATGCTCCTTGAGGTTAATGGGGCCTGGGATCCTAGCTCATCCAAGCGTATCGGTGCTATGACACCTAACCGCGATTCTGTAGCGGATGCTGTCTGCGTTTCCTAGTTATATCCCCGAAGCATGGATAAGATTTAAATGAGGAATGAAAAATGAATGAACTAAGCGCTCTATCGTAGAGGCCATCTGCCAAGCTGGATAGAAGCTCATCTCCCTTGAAATTTCCCTTTTGCTGTTACAAAAATAATAGGGTCCAACCAGACCAGAAGTAAATCAGATATCGCAGTTCACGGTGTAAATAGATTCTAGCAAGATACCAATACCTGATGGCTACCAACACAAGAACACCTCCTGACCCATGCTCTGCCTGCTGTTTCCTAGAAAATTATTGTCTATTGTTTTTCGCATAATATTTTCTATCGTACATGGCTTGCGGTCTCTGCTCGATGGACGGGATCGCCTATTTGGGACTTGGGCGCTAGCCGATCTCTATGGGAATATCTCAAGTTAGGTGAATTAAGTTAGTCCCCAATTCGAGGTGTCTACCGCTCAAAATCTAGGGGTTTTAATGGGTATTGATCATTGGACGTCACTCGGGATGAACCTCACTGCGGAAAGCATATCTATTTTAGTTGGCGAGGTGTCATAGAGCGGGCATACTTATCATGCTTTGCTCTGTGCGGCTCTGTGGTGTCCTTGCTGGTTTCACACTAAGTTAGCGGCTATTACCAGGGCATGCTTCTTTGCTTTACATTATCGCTTCTCCCCATTAAGCCTCAAGGGTAAATGCTCAAGCAATAGAAAAGTGTGCCCTGTGGTCGAGAATTCCCTACTTTGGAAGGGGGGGGGGAGGAAATCACAGCAAGAAAAAAACTGCCCAGCCCTTGAGAGAGACAAAAAAAAAAACCACCCCAGAATAGGAAACACCAAACTCTGTTAGGGAAGGAACACAGAACTCTTGGTCCGATCGCTCTTCTAAGGGACCACAAAAACTGGAATAGTTGGACCTCGCACTAATTAGGACGTCGAAGTCGCCTCTCTCGATAAGATCAGTCGTATTTTTATTTTTATTTGACTCAGCAAAGGGCTAAAATATTGGATGTTGTTGGATGAACACAGGAAAATACTCCCATTGAGATGTGGGAAATGTGCCTCAATGAGGCTGAGGGAAAACTGGTGCATTGAGGCATTTATGTTTTTCTCTTTAGTTGGGTGGCTCGCACCTAGGAAATCCAACGGTATTCCATCCTACCCGCAATGTAACCATCCAGTGTCGGAGACAGCCTTTTCCCACTGTGCTTTTCGCCTCTCAATCTAACGGAGGGGGGTTCTACAGGGTCCAATTACAGTGCTCCAGTCTTTATGGTAGCTAGGTGCTTGCACCCAAGCCTTGTGGTGATCGGTAATATCAAAATGTTCTTGGTATGGGCCTCTTTTAGGTAAAAGCGTCTGATGATAAATCCAATGTTTATCACTGCTCCGGTACTTTAAGTAGGGAAATATGACTTAGGACGTGACTACCGTACTTAGGAATTTTGGATTCAAGACTGTATATTGGGATATAGAACACAATCCTAGTACTCGTACTGGAATGGGTCCCATTCAATAGTCTACTAGAGACTAGCAAAATTGACTCCTGTGGTTCCAGATTCCATGCTGTTGTACAAGTACAGTGCTGCACATACTCGAATATGATACTAAAGTGGAGCCGCAAGTGCAGAAACTAGCGAACGCCGATCACCCTTGAGCTTCTACGAGAAAGAGTGTCCCTTGGCGTCTACAACCCCAACATCCCACCAATTGCCCGTCACCTACCGTCCAATCTCACATCCACCAAATCTGCAACTCATTCCATCTCGTCGCAATTCACCTGCAACTCTAGCAGGAAGGTAATAACAAGAAATGGCGTCCTCGTTTTTCGCCCGTCTGTCCAAGTGCCCCGCTGCCGGTTCAGGTATCAGATCATTTGCGTCTCCGGCTAAGACTACGCCACTGCCCCAGGCGCTGTCCGCCAAAGGGTTGAGCGGCAAGTCAGGCTTTCACGCATCGTCGAGAAGGCTTGGCTTCAAAACAGTTGAGCAGGCAAAATCTCGGTATCACAGTGGAGTCAGTTTGTCTTGCCCTGTGTCTTGATTTCTATCAATTTATTAGCTGATTCTTTGGATTTTTGTTTTTTTTCTGCGGAATTGCTTGCAGCCGTTCTCATGGAAATCTGGTATTTTATTTCTTGCTGCTGGTTTTGGGTTGACGATCTACTTTCGCAATGAGAAAACCCGGATGGAACGGAAGAGGGTGGCGGAAATGTCGAAGGGTGTTGGAAGGCCGAAGGTTGGTGGTCCGCTAAATTTGCTCGACCACAATGGCAAGGAGAGGAGGGATGAGGAGTGGAGGGGTAAACATATGTTGGTAAGCGATATGGATGGGAGGAAGCTATTTTCTCTCCTAGCCTCCTGGGTCGTTAGCTTTAACGTTAACGCTGGAGTTTGTAGGTGTACTTTGGATTCACACACTGTCCGGATATATGCCCGGAAGAGCTTGACAAAATGGCATCTATGATTGATCGTAAGTCGATACACTCACCTTCCCCAAGGTTCCCTTGAATTGGGGGCCAATGCTGTTATTCGTTTCGGTATTCTGCTATTTCGTGCCTATTGAAATGACATCTGCGCGATGTACTTTGGTATTGTTTCCGCCTACAAAAAAAACGGCACTCGTGTTCCATTGCGCTCTTGTGCCGCCGGTGGTTATACATGGCCCTATGAGCGATGCCGCCCTTGAGATATCCTGACAAATTTAGCCCTAGCACCCTCCGGGCCCTTTTTTGTGGCCCCGCTCCCCTCTCTTTTGATGGCTGATCAGCGTTTAAATTTGCTAATTTTGTTTGGGTTATAGTGGTCAAGAAAGAACATGGTGATGTAATGAGCTCTTTTTTCATCACTTGTGACCCGGCCAGAGACACACCTCCAGTGGTTAGTACTCCGGTTATCTCTTACCATTTACCAGTAAACTAGGGACGCCGCGATCGGCATGGAATACCGGCGCAGTGCGACATCCTCCCAACGATATAGCTGATCGGTGTTACAGGTGAAAGAGTATTTGGCCGAGTTTCACCCAGACCTTATCGGCTTGACAGGTACGTGCTCCTATCTGAGGGCTATCCGGAATCCTTTGGATTCACTTGGATGAGCCGGATTCCCCGGCTTACCTCTACCCCCTTGAGGTCCTGCCCCCTCGCTTCTCTATTATCTGCTTGGCATCCGAGTGCTCTAGGATATTGCCAGGTTGTATGTGAAATGGGGAACCAGGGCGGGGTTAGCCCTTTGAAACTAGCTGGTCTGGAATGTCCTACTAAAAGCGAACTTGACCACTGCAGGTACCTATAACCAAATCAAGCAAACGTGCAAGTCCTATCGTGTTTATTTCTCAACTCCACCAGAAATCAAGCCAGGGCAGGATTACCTGGTGGATCACTCGATTTACTTCTATCTCATGGGTACGTCTTCTTGAGTTTAACATTACCTTTGTCACCACTTCGGCGCATATCTTTTTTGCTAGAATGACAAGCACTATCTCCCCATGTCTCCCAATCCTAGTGCTTGTGGGATTTCTCTCTACAGCGGCTCTACTTGCATCTAGCCAACAGTCTGCCAAATTTCAATGTATGAAGACTGTGGCTTCATGCTTGAAAGTGTCTGTAGCTTCGGTCTATTCTACTGCGGAGTTTGTTCGCGCCTTTTCGCAGTGGCACTAGGCTCCGGTGCAAAATTTTTCTTAACCTGCTCCGGGTTGCCAAACCCCTAACGCTCTTTTTATGCTTTTTCTTATCGAATACTCGCTATCTGTGATTCGCAAAGAGCCTTGTTTGGTCATCAGTTTATTGCTATATGGCAAACGCATGTGCTAACAATACTACCATATCCCTAACCTCCTGAAAGGGGGTGGGAACGTTTTTTAGGGGGACATCTAGATCCTGAGGGAGATTTCGTTGAAGCTCTCGGAAGACAACACAGCCCAGAACAAGCTGCGAAGATAATCTGTGATCACATTAAGGATTGGAGAGCGGCTGCCAAGAAGGCGTAAGCCATGGATGCATAGATGGTCGGTCCTCAAGGAACGTCGGCAAATCTACTACTCTTTCGAAAGAGTCGTCAAGAGGAGGAATGTGTGAATAGTAAGCATACTGTACAAAATTATAGCTGGGGGTTTGCACTTGCATATTCTGGTATCGTCTTTTGCTTGGCAGGTTTTTCCGGGGGGAAAAGCAATTATAGAATTCAATACTAGGGGAATTCAATACTAGGGGGATATTGGGAGGCACTAGCCGTTTTTTTTAAACTCTCCGGAACGTGAATCGCATGAACTCGAGCCCAGTCGATTGTAGTTCCTACAAAACCTAGCGTCCGTGAAGCCATAAGTTATACCATACTGAACCACCCATTTGCATCCCATTCCGGCGACCTTAAAGAGGGACTGGTTGTTGCTGTACAGTACAAGAGCTAGGCATAAAAGAGTGGCACAGAGTAGGAGTGTTGGTGTAGAATTCTGTCAAAATTAATGGTACAATCGCACCTCGTTGCCCCGAGCTTCACTCTACAGGATTCTTCGTAGTCCCGAAAAATTTCTTCGAGATCCGTGGAGGACACACAGAAGCACACCTCACTGTCCCGGATTTTGAGTATTTCCAGACTAGATGGAAACTTCAAAAATCTCTACTCCCTGCTCGCAGAGAAAATGTATTCGATGTCCTAGATTCCCACTTCATACTAGCCCAAAATCTAACATCGCAGCTGCTCAAGCGCAAGGCATGATTGATGTATGTGTGGTCCACTAACCCTCATCTAGACCTTTTTAATTATTATGGAATATTCGTGGCTGCCAGTCATTTATGCCCGGCTGTCACTGTATTTTCGGGGTTTCGGCTGTTTAGCTCTCCCGGATGTTTCGCTGTTCGAGTATATATCGTATAAAGGACGTTGCCTCTGGTGGCTTAGGTGGTCTTTAGAAGGGGGTGAGCAGGGTGAAGAGGGTATGATATATATATACATAATGGCATTTGATGGAGAAAGGTTGTTATTACTGTATTCAAATGAGGTGCCTTCCTTTCTGAGCGTTTGTAATGTAACCGCCAGTACGAGTACCCAGGAGAATGGACGCCGGCCCTGTTTCCACCTCTCCCTGTTTTCCTTTTATCACTGTAGATGGGGAATCCCTGTTTTAACGATGCTGGCGAAGGATGGTAATACCTTTCCTGAAGGTACCGTACCTGGTAAATAAGGTTCACCAGTACGTGGGATTATAGACATATACTTTACGGTAGATGGATAGAAGGGGTCATTCTGTCATTTGCTCTTGTGATAGTCCCCTGAAATCATAACCGTCTTGGCGGCGGCATTCACCCAACACGGGTCGAAGAAGGAGAGTTTTTCGGATGGCATGTTTGAAAAGGTCGTCAGGGCCGGTACTTCTCACAGCCCACCTCCCTCCTTCTACTATAGTTGCGAACTTTATACCTCCCAGTTAGAGGACCAATCCGAACCCCTACTGCTGTGCCGGGAGATATACTTTCCCTGGGAGGACTGACAAACTGACGACGGCCTTTCCGAAATCTATAATACGCACACCAAAGTTGAAAAACTTGCGTGAAGGCTTTTCAAGCCCGGGCCGAATGCCTCGCTAATTTTTATCAACTTGCCCACATCTTGATATCCTCCGTCCACTAGGCCGTCAGATATAGTGGTTTTTCTGGGGTTGATCGCATTTGTTACCGGTGTGAGGTTACCATCATGGAGAAGAGTACAAGTGCGCGAGTTTAGTTTCGTCCAAAAGCAAATTTCGAACCTTGGAATGCTAAGCCAATGATTTAATTTGGTCTAGTTTATCTTTTTTCTCCTCGTCCTGACTCCTTGCATGGGTTTGGGTTGATATCCCTTATCCTTTTCTCTCCCTTGTTTTCTACCTGTGAAATGCTTCAGCGGAATCCGAAAGGGGTATGCACCGATGGCTCTCTTGGTAGGTGTCCAGAGACAATGTGCACGATCCCGCCACTGCCGCGAACTACCCCCTCTCTGAGTATTATTCTGTAGACACGACCAACCATAGGCATTGCTTATGCATAATGCCGTAACCAAACGGTCAAGACTATGCATCCAATACCCGTAGCAGCACTCGAGTACTCGTAGATGCTCACTGCGGGAGGAAAGACGGACTCTTCAAGTCCTCCAACTCGAAAAAGTTAGTAAAAGTCCACTGATCATGGGGGACCCTTGGCGTTGCCTCGGGGGGCGATCCGGGCAGACACCGGCAATTTCGACTCCATCCTAAAACTTCTCCCCGCGCAGTGTTCTGTTGACTACCGTAAGTAGGGGTCAATCGAATTGTGCCTCCTTGGGCTCTTGGTGGCGCACACCGTAAATGCTACCGGTACCGTAGATGATATCCTATCCTGCCCCGTCCTTCTTCCTCTTCCTGCTCCCTGGATTGAGATGGCGAGGTGTCTGGGAAGAGGAAGTGGTTGTGCACGAGCGATCGGCACATTTATTTGATTTATCAATCGAGGATCAACCGGTCGAAATTCACTTTGACGCAGGGGTAAGTGATCAGGCTTCCCATTGGATTACACATAGCCGGGGTCGGGATTTCATGGGTGTGACAATCAGCCACACCCCGCTATCCCGGACAACTAAAACCTCCGAATCCTACTTGTACTACTCGAGTATAGACTACCTGGGACTCAAGTCGTCGGGGGGTTGAAGTCACGTTTTCCTTGGTGGTAACATGCCAAAAGGGAGGCGTTGGTGACATGGGTGGATGGATACAGGAAGAAAGTTCAGGATATCATACATACGGTACTTGCGGTATAGAAGAGATTTATCTAACAATACAAATGACCTTTTAATTCTAAACAGTCCAGTGGAATCTCCTACTTGTATCATTTCTTTCTTCCATTACGCACTTTTTTGATTATTTTGCGGCACCCCGCGCGCTGCCCATCCAGAAGCATGGAGAAACTTGATATTGCCCCTGACGGTAAAAGTCATTCCCTCGACCCTGTATCTCGATAATCCGGATACCTCGCGGCTCACTCTTGGATGTAATAATGCTCTGCAGTTGTTTTCCTATACTCGAGTACTTGCCTGTTACTTGTATCATAAGCGGCCATAAGCTATTTCGGCAGTTTCTCTTTCCGTTAGCTATGAATAAAGCCTCTATTGAATGTGAGTCTCAAATTTCTTTACACCAGAACCTGAGCTGCCGTCTCGTATCACCCGTTGTGCCAGAGAGATTCTTTGCTTAGGGATACGGTGCAGAACATCTGTAGCCGGAGTACTTTGCCAAGAAAATATTCTCCATCATCAACCGTCAAGGGATTTTCAAACACCACCCCGTGAAAATTATGGCTCTATTAGGTGGTAGGATGGACGATCCTCCACATACTATCATAATAGAGAGGAAATGGGGACATCTCAAGTTTTCATGGAGATATTAGGGTTTAAAAGTAGGTCAAAATTTTGGCAGGAGCAGGGGGAATGTCCGGGATAGGTTAATTCCTGTTTGTTTTCTTGGCAAGGGCTGTTAATGGATTTTTTTCCAAGATATTGATCAGGGGAGAGGCCAGTCTTGGCCAGTGAACCTGCTGTTTATAAACTAGAGTGAATGTCCGCCTGTTCCTGCCACAGAGGTGCGACTGCATCTCACAACTTGGTTGGCCAAGCCGTAAGGGAACAGGGAATGACCCCTCCGGTGGTTATGGCAGTTACCGTAGTGTTGGTATCAGCAGAACATCCGAGAGAAGATACAGCAACTGTCGGGCAATACTTCAAGGGGAGTAACCCCTCCATGTTCATCATCCCATGCAAGGGGCAGGAAACCCCACCGCCAAACTGGTTTGTTGCCCGGTTACAGTATTTTTCTCGTCTTTTCTTCCCCACTTTCCCCTTTTTAGGAATAGTTCTCTTCTAAACTTGTGATACCATAGGAATACCATTCAGCACAATGAAATTGTATGGGAACAGGGGACAATGCACATTCAAATTCCGTACAAATCCAAATACCCTTGCTTATGGTGTTGCTTTATCGTTCATGTGATTTGTCGTAGTAGGTAATGTGGATAGGAGGAGGAGGAGGGAGCAGTAGGGGGAGGAAGAGGGGATGGGGAGGTTATGGGGGAGGCAAGGGACCTACATGAAGTTGTTACTGTGGTGTCGAGAAATTGGAGCAACAGACCGGGCAGAATTGCGTGCAGCTGGCCAGGGCATTCTTACCGTTGTATGTCAGGAGTGTAAGGACAGAGATCCCGTAACATGTCCCTGATGAGATCATGCAGCCATATCTTCCTGCCCCTTTCCTATCTATTATTGGGGGAACTCTAACTGACATTTAGTCCGGCAGTCCTAGGATGAACTGCTGCTGCTCCAGGCGAGAGGGAGTTTATATATAAAAAGTCAATGAGCCCAAATTCCTGTTCTGCTCCCTCTCTTTCTTCCCTTATTTATTCGCACTCCAATCACAACCTCAATTCTGCCTTTGAGTCCTGAGAGCCCGTTGGGAAGGATTAGCTGGAAGAGAATGAATTACAATACACATGAGTCCAGGGGGGGCATAGAAACCCCCCCGCGAGAGGAGAAACATGACCCCGATGAGAAACACGAGGCCGGGATTGAGGTTGACAGTATTGGGTCCGAGCCCGATTGGGATCCCTTCACTCCATTTCCTATCATCGAGGGAGCTCCGGAGGAAGCTCACTCACAGATTCTCACTGTTCGTGCGGTTGTTGTTGGGTGTGTCCTGGGAGGGTTGGTCAATGCCTCCAACGTTTATCTAGGTGAGTGAGGGTCACCCCTTCTAGGGCAAACGATCGAAAAACGAAAACAAATATAGACTAACGTTATAATGGGAAAAAAGGTCTCAAATCTGGATGGACCTTTGCAGCGAATCTGTTTGGAGCAATCTTTGGTTTTGCTATCTTGACCACGTTTAGTAAGACGCTCGGGCAAAACTTCCCCATTCTTGGTGGCTCGTTCGGGCCGAAGGAGAATTCCATTGTTCAGACTGCTGCTACCGCTGCCGGCGGCCTTGGTGGTATCTTTGTAACTGCCATCCCGGCTCTGTATCAATTGAAGTTGCTCAAGGACCCTGTGTCGGACTTTCCCCGTTTGCTCACTTTCACCATTGTCTCGGCGTATTATGGATTGTTTTTCGCTACTCCTTGTATGTTTGTCCTTCTCTCCGATTCATAGGGCATTGACTGACTGGGGTGTAAAAGTACGAAAGTTTTTCATCATCCATTCTGGGAGGGAATTGAGGCTCATCTTCCCCTCCGCGACTGCCACGGCAATGACCATCCGCTCCATGCACTCTCTTACCGGAACTGCGGGGAAAGCTTCGAAGAAGAAGACTAAGGCACTAGCTATTACATTTCTCGTTTCTATTATCTTCCGTGTTGGGTCTTCTTATGTTCCCGGTGTTCTGTGGGATTGGCATTTCTTCACTTGGTTTTTTGTCTGGTCTGGGTACTCAAACCAGGCTCTTGCCGTAGAGAACTGGGGATGGATCTTTGAGTGGACTCCCGCATTCATCGGGAGTGGGATACTTGTTGGTCTTAACCCTGCTATTTCGTTCTTTGCTGGCTCCGTCCTTGCTTGGGGTGAGCTTCCTCGAATATTCTTGCATAGTGGTGAATGAGCTAACGGGAGGTTAGGTATCATTGGCCCTGGTCTCGTATCTAACGGCATGGCATATGGTGTTCAAATGTTTTCGGAGGGAGATCCAGGGTATGACAAGTGGAAGGATTTAGTTAGTTTCAGTTCCTTCAACCTAAAAGATCCTGTCAACCACCCTTCCCCCCGTTACTGGCTTCTCTGGCCGTATGTACCCCGCTGTAGCATTTGAAGTCTTCATAGCTAATGATTGGCAGTGGTGTGCTTGTTATGATTGCCGCATCCTTCGCCGAACTTTTCGTGCAATATAAATTAATCTGGTTTGCTTTCAGGTCGGCCTGGAAGGGGATTGCGATGGGCCTCAACACGAGCGTAAGAAAATTCGGTAAAACGAGCTCATTCCTCGAGAAACACTCCCGGGTCGAGATAGAGAACATGATTGAAGACCCCGCGTCGGAGGACGAACAGGTCAAACTCTGGCAATGGGGCCCCGCACTAATCATCACCATCATTGCAACCTGCACTGTCCTTGGCCTGCAATATCACTTGGACGTTGGCATGTCGATCCTCGCCATTCTCCTCGGCTTCATCTTCGCGTTCTTGGTGATTCAGTGCACAGGAGTAACGGATGCTACCCCGTTAACTACGGCTGCGAAGGCCTCCCAGATCATTCTTGGCGGTGCATCTTCGGGTGCTAATCTCCCGCAAGCTACTGCTGAAAGGCTAAATCTGATCGGAGGAGCCATCGCGTCAGGAGCTGCATCCCAAAGTACCGATCTCACGGTCGACTTCAGGGTTGGCTTCCTCCTCCGCACTCCACCAATTTTGCAATGGTACGCACAAGCAATGGGTTCCGTAGTCGCGATGTTCATGTCCCCAGGCATGTTCCTCCTGTTCATGAAGGCCTACCCCTGCGTTGTGGACCTTGAAGCCGAAAAATGCACCTTTTCCGCCCCATCAGCCGCAGCCTGGCGCGCCGTTGCAATCGCCGCCACGAATCCGACCCCACCAATCCCGAAATCCTCTGCCATCTTTGCTGTTTGCTTCGCCTTCCTAGCCGTAGTCGTGGTTATTGCAAGGCACAACTTCCTTATCGGACACCGTGAGAAGTACCGGGCATACGTACCCAACTTTATGAGCATGGGTCTCGCTTTCGTCCTTCCGCAAACACAGTACTCTACCGCTATGATGGTTGGGGCTATTGGTGCTTACATCTGGGCCAAGAGGAATCCTGCCAGCTTTGATATTTTTGCGTACGCTATTGCCGCGGGAATGATGGCTGGTGAAGGATTTGGTGGGGTAGTTAATGCTATTCTTGAGATTGCAGGGTTCGGGTCGAGTAAATATGGGCTTGCTACTGGGTGCCCTGGAGATTTGTTCTGTGGTTAGGTTTGGCGTTTTTTGTTAGTTTTACTTGTATATACTCCTAGTTACTATGTCAACCGGGGAACCCGGTATATGGTTCTGTGCTAAAGATATGGCTTTACGATCATTTATGTTTGGGGTTTGATGCCAGATACAGTAGCTTTTTCATGTGGCAAGCAGTTATTACAATATTTGATAAGCAGTATATAGGGTAGGATATAATATGGGCACTCCAATAAAGCGGTCTTCACAAAAAACAGCAAGAACCCGAATAAACGGACCGTACGCCAGCAACCCGGGATTTCCTCCTCCATAATCTGGAAAAGAGGCGAAGAGCACACCGGAGGAACTAGCTTTCCGAGAAAGGTAAAAAAAAAAAAAGCAGAAGAAGTATCGTACCAGACCTCACCAGTAGGTAACTCCAACGTCTCATCACGGGATCCGATTTACTCAAGCCTTCACGGCAGTTGGTTACTCTATTTTCGTCCCTCCTCAACTCTCCCATGACATTCCCGAATCGGAGGGGCAATTATTCGGAGCTGGATACTAACCAAGGAAAAAAAAAAAAAAAAAAAAAAGTTGGTAGTCCAAGAATAGTTTCTTGATATTCGAGTCGGCCGAATTGGAATTATTACCCCGATCCACCACACACACACACCTACTCACAGACACATTTGTTTGATGCCTTGTTATTGTTTAGACCCCTATATGGAATTCCATTTCGGGAAAACTGATCATTGAATTACGCTATAGATCAAAAGTGTTTTTTTTTTTTTTTTTTT
>QFET01009023.1:0-15782 GCA_003316355.1 Tuber calosporum | reverse complement strand
TTTTTTTTTTTTTTTTGGAGGGGGGGGTTTAAAAAAAAAACACTTGAGGCATCTATTTTCGCCCTACCAATCCCTCCTCCTCCCTCCGGATCTGGGAATTCTGATGGCCTGGGAATAGAGCTGTTATCGTGTACGGCCCGGTCCTGCGCCTTTTTTATGTTATGGAGTCCCGTCTGGTTGATACAATTGTAACTGTGTAGTACGAGTGGGATGGCTTGCACGCAAATAAAGCTCACTAAAATCTGAGGCCGGTTTCACCATAACTTGGTTCGCGCGCAAGTGGTAATGAGCACAATTCCAACTCCTTCTCAATCTATGCTTTTAAGGTGTTGTTAGGCACGGCGTGATTTCTCCGGCTGATGTTAAAATTCTATGATATGTACGAGGGGTAGGACGGTCGACCGGAACAGACAACGGTATATTTGGCTGGTTAGCCTTAAATGGCTGTTCCATAACTTCTTTCTTGCTAGACCTTGTGCATAGGCCGCCGGGAGCAGTTGGGGGGGTTGTCACTTCGAAAGAGAAAAGAAAAGAAAAAGTTCATTTTTTCTCCGAATTCGGTGTAAATGCTAGGGCCGGACGGAACACGTATCGTATTTGGAAAGGGTAAGCCAAGTCGTAAGGAAAGTCCCGGAATCCCTCCAAATATACACTGCGCCAAACTCAAACATATAGACCCGAAAAAGTAAAAAAAACGCCGAAAATGATACTCGAGTACGAGTACACCCCTCCCTTCCCCTGCCTACATCCCACAAGCGGTTATCCCCCCCACGATTCGTGAACATCCCTAATCCCCTCTTTCTCATCCAACCTTTCGAAACCCCCCTCCAACCTCTGACACATCTTCTCCAGCAGCCACTCGGTTTCACTCAAAGGACTGGCCAACGGACCTCCCTCATCTAACCAGCTCCATTTGTCCCCCTCCTTCCACGCAATCCCCAGTAACCCCAAGAACCGTACCCACTCCTCGAACGAGTATTTCCTCGGTGGCTTACTGGTCATGTGTTTTGTTAGAGTGTGTATTTCTACTGCTAATTGTTTTAGCAGCTGTTCCTTTTCTCCTTCTTGTGAGTTATGTGCCTGTTCTGGGAAGGAGTTGGTGGCAGTTATGGCGGGTTTTTCGAGTCGGGTTTCTCCCTTGGCGCGTTTCATCCGCTTGATCTTCCGAGTGAGTAAGGTGTTAGAGTCCGAGTCCGGTAGGAGTGTCATCGCGCCAATCCAGAATGTGGCTTTCTGGATCATTCCCACCACTGTGTCACCCATGTTCGATATCAAGATTGTTAGGGTGGGCACAGCGATCATCGTCCAGACCACGAAGAATGGCTTTCCCGAATTGGACTCCGGGTAGAGGTCGCCGTACCCGATCGTCAAGAGCGTTATGTAAGTGAAGTACAAGGAGTCGAAGTAGCTCCACTCCTGGCGCCGCTCCGAGAACGTGAAGACCATGGCGCCGCCCAACCAGAGGAACAGGAACGCGGTCAAGGAAGTAGCGAGCGCGGTCCATTTGCTCTTCATATTAGCGGTTCTCTCGATCTTGCGCATGAGGTGGAACTCGTCGCGGAGTTTCTCTTCTTCGCTTTTAGGCTGAGATGGGTTCTCCTCTTGCTCGCGCTTTTGCTCTTCTAGTCGTCCTATCCATTTCGCTCTCTCTTTCTCGATCGCTCGGCGCTTCACTTTTATCTTGCCACGTTCCAGAACTAGTGAGCGGACACTACCGACTACAAGACCCAGGTTTATTATACCGCCAATAGCGTACGGAATTATCAGGGCTCTTGAGAGATGGCTCTCTAGCTTGAAGTCGCTACCCAGGCCGACGGTTAGGAGAGTATAGTCGGCCCAGTATACGCCATCGACATACTCCCATCCTTCGATCTTGCTGAAGACCAGCGCTCCGACGCCAAGGTAGAAGGTGAGACTTATCGTCTGGAGCATCAAGGCTCGCTGCGGGAGGGTTGGTGTGCTGAAGATTGGCGGGTAGCGTTTTAGTATTACGCTACTGAGATAGTTTGCTAGTAGGAAAGTAGCTACGATGAAGTATAATGATGCAGATAGTATGCCATAGTAGTAAGATTGAGAGAAGGAATATTCTTGGCGGGGGTATAGTTGGAGATGTTTCGGCGCAGCAGCGACGAGAGCCACCAATAGAAATGAAGATATATACCTTATTCTTGTTAGAGATATATCGGGAGGGAATAAAAGGACAGGGTGTCAGACCAAAAAATTATTACTGTCGGTTGAGACAGTTGATAGCGTATCTGGCGAGCAAATGTTAACAGCAGACAAACGTTGGCAACGAGAGCGAACGCCAAAGACACCGCGTTAACTGCGGTAAGCCTGCGCTATCAACATATGAATCAGTAAACAGCTCCGCCAAAAATATATGACCATCACCGGGGGACCGTTTACCAAGCCGGATCATCGACTCCCGTCGCCTCTGTCTCCTTCCCTCCAGGTGGGATGCGTAACAGCCATGGATGCACAAGCGCGCACACAGACGTTAGACTGGCGAGAGGCCCGAACGCCGCCGCCATAAGCGGAAACGCGGTAGACGTGATCCACCACATGCTAAATCCAGTATTAGCCATCGTCTCATCTTAAAAATAAATATTGAATGTCAAACTTTGGCTGGGTAAGTGCCTTCTCTGCCTTATCCTCCTCCTCTTCCGCCGGCTCTCCCCTGAACTGCTCTCCAGGGCTTCTGATCCTGTTACCACCGCCGCTCCGGTGTCTGCTAGTGCTTTTTCCATCGGTTTTCTCTATCCTCTCCCGGAGTGACTGTTCAGCCTCACGTGCCTGCTCTTGTATCGGTTGGTCGAGACCCGGGTCGTTCATTGTGAGTCCTTAGGCAGGTTCCGGGGTAGCAAAGGGGAAAGGGGCCAGGCTTCGCGGCCGGGCTTTGCCTAGTCCTGTGAGATGCAGTAATCGCGTTTACGGAAGTGAGGAAGCCGAAGTCATGACTTCACTTGGTGATGTAGAACTCTCTCGAGACATCCAACTTCCTGCCAAGCCTTGACTCAGAAGAAGGGGCCCAGCCGCTTTGGCTTAATCCGGATCATCACGTGTCTGGCTTCGGATCATTTGGTGACGTCAACCGTTAAGGTCATTTTTTGTGTCAGTAAGTACTAGTACGCCTACAGAATGGAATTGTTCAAAATGCCCTTTCGACGGAGACCCCGAAACGGCATTTGTGTGGAAGAACAAATTTTCGCTGCCAAGTGCCCATAGAACACCCTCACCCCTCTCATTGGTCTGATTGAAATTAAAGTGATGATTCAAGACAGGTCTAACTGTGAACCATAGGTCGCGAGTGATAGGCGGTGTAGCTATGGCTTAAAATCTCGCTAGGGTGTGCCAATACATGGCCGACCTTTGGCTGTATGCTGGCTAACAGTTGTGCTATCGCAACTCCGGCACCATATCCCTCCCCAACTTAAAATCCCTCTGGGCAAATTTCCTACTTAAGGCCTTTGCGTTAGCAAAATTTGTATATTGATCCACTCAGGTTACATAGCCCTTGTGTAGCGTAGCACCTTGTATCGCCAGACTCTTGTAACGTGAGTCACGTTGCACGACTACGCCGCAAGGCGCTCCAAAAAGCCCATACATAGCAGAAAGCCCACCCACACATATACTTTTCCTGAGCCGACCAACTAGCACGGAAAAATGTGTACGGTCAAATCTCTACAGCCTCATTCTGTATTAAAGAGAGTATACATAAGACTTGCCCTTCCAGAATCCGCTGGGGAAGCCCGCTGGCTCTCATAACCCCTTTCGATGCAACAAGAAGATGTCTTTGCAGCAAAAATACGCATACGTGGATAATGGAGGCAAGTCGAAAAAGCCGAGGGTCTACACGCGAGCTGAGTGGGGGGCTCAAAGGGACAGGATTAAGTTGCATTATTTTGACGAGGATATGAATCTTTCGGATGTCAAGGGGATTATGAGTTCTCGATACGACTTTCATGCAACGTCCATCTCACCCACTCTTCAGCAGGCGAACTTCACTAACGGGTTCAAAGAGAGAAGCAGTATAAAACGAGAATTAAAATCTGGGGCCTAGAGAAGAAGGTGAAGACAGAGGAGATGAAGGCCATCATTAGAATCCGGGACCAACGAAAAAGACAAGGAAAGGACTCGGTTTTCAAGGTTCGCGGACGGATCGTGCTGGATCAGAAGATTGAGAGATTCCAAAAGTCTCACAAAGGGCCAATCTGTCTCGAGTCGCCACCACCACGTACGGTTTGCTCTGTTGTTTCCTGCCTAAAATCAGGTTGAATTTAACGCATCTTGTCATCGCAGCAACACCATCGGACATCGAGTGCTTCACACCACGACTTGAAGTCAGTTACCCCCCTTTAGGGCCTTCGCCAGGACACGAAGACTGGAGAGCGGAACTCTGGGAGCCTATTGAGGAAAACCCTAGGTGTAGTTACACTCGAAGCAATACCCCTTTACACGAAGCAGCACGCAGTGGAAACTCTTCTGAAGTCCAACTTCTACTGGGCACAGGCCACTCCCATAACCAAAAGAACCTTTTCGGGCAGGCACCGCTACACACAGCAGCAGCAAATGGCCATCACTGTGTCGTGCAAATCCTCCTAGAGGCTGGTGCAAGTGTTGACATACTAGACGACTACTCCTGGACTCCTCTACAGTGTGCCTCGCGAAACGGCCACTCAACAGTAGTCCGCAAGCTTCTAGGATGGGGAGCAGACGTGGCCCAGACAGATGACTTCCACAGAACTCCTCTCCACTGGGCAGCAGCAAACGGCCACGAGCGTATCATCCGCATACTCATCTCAGCAGGGGCAAACCTGGACTGGCACGACGGTGGGGGGTCAGGATTGACACCTCTTCAACTAGCAGCGAACAGCTCTCACGCAGCAGCTGTATACGAGCTTCTCTTAGCAGGGGCTAGTACCAACCTCGTCGATTCCTGGGGACTCAAGAGAACTGCTCTGCACTTGGCTGCCAAAGCTGGAAACGAGATCGTAATTCAGCTACTACTCGATTTCCACGCGCGCCCCTGTCTGCGTGATAGCCTGGAGCGCACCTCTCTGCACTGGGCTGCGAAGAACGGTCACGAAGGGGTTGTGGAAAAGCTACTGGGCACAGGAAGGTTTAACGAATCGCTCAACTCACCGGACGTCTGTTGGACGCCGTTGCACTGGGCTGCGATGAATGGACACGAAGCCGTGGTCAAAAGACTCATATTCGCAGGAGCAGACCTTAACGCTGAGTGTGACTGGATTTTGCGGAGCGGAGTCACTCCACTGCATCTTGCAGCTGGAGGAGGGCACGAAGAACTAGCAAAGAGATTGGTTAGTGCTGGGGCGAATATTGGATCATATTATTAGGAAATTTCTGGCTCATGAATGTGGAATTATAGGGTTTGGGCGTAGAATATGCATTTGGATCATATGAAGGTATTTGGGATTAGCGCTGGAGTTGGGGTTTGGCTTAGCGAGGATATGCGAGCATGTGTCCAGATTTTTACGGGAGTATTGTTTTTTTGTTTTTGTTTCTCCCTTCCTTTTCTTTCTACTATTGTTTTACTATGATACTAAGTCTTTCGTTTCGTTTCGTTTCGTTTCGTTTCTTCCTCTTCTCCAGTATTTTAAGCGTTTGTTTGCATTATAGAGAGAATGATTGTATGTGGGATGAAAGGAGTCTGCAGGACAGTAGCATACTCAGCGTTTGATTTAGGTTGATTCGATGGTAACGAAAGCAGTCCGAACCAGATTGCTACTACCGTACTCCTTTTCCTTTTTTCGTTTATCAACTTTGTCACACAATTTGTATTTTAGAACCCTTAGCATTTCACTCTCGTTCCAACCTTCCGCCTGAAAAACATCTACATAGCGTTACTGCGGCCGAGTGCCAAAGTAAATCACGTGATCTTATGTTCCGTTATCGACCATAGGAATAATTGATCATGTGATTTACTTAGCACATGAGTGTATGCTGCACATACCAAGCTAATTAATTAGAGAGATCAAGTGTAACTGAAAATTCATGCAAACCCCACACAATAGGAACTTTTGGGTAGTCCAGCCACAAATGGTTCGGTTTGTTTCCTGTGGCTTGTGTACTATTACCCCAAGTGGGAGGGATCCCAGAAGAAGAAATTGTTGATTACGTGCCATAGCGCGTGCGGTTCAGTATCGGTATTGTACGCGCGCTGATCTATTTATAAAACCATTATTAGGGTAAACACGTACACGCATACATACTTCTACATATATTTGTGGCTATGGGCTGGGCAATAAATGAGACAGTAGGACAAGACAAGACAAGTCAAAAGCCGTTAACAGGTCAACAATTGTTTATTATAAGTTAAGCTATAGATAATTATAACCGTACTCATAATCTAGATCGAGCGAGTCGGGGGGACCCATAGCAGTGATTTTTAGGGCGAACGACGAATGCCGGCTCAAATGAGGTGGACCACGAGAAAGAAGCATAGCAGGAGAAATCGAACAGGTATGTATGAGTCTTTGCAGTAGAGGATGAGTCAACAAACGATGTAGCCCTATAACGCTATTGAGTGCCATAATTTGTCTGTCATGAGGAAATTAGAAACTCTGCTAGAGCACGTCAAGGCAAATCAACCTATAATTTGAAGGAGGGGCCTCTGCTTCGCTCAGGGGATCGCTTTTTTCACTCAGAGGTAACCACCCCTTCTCCTTCTATTTCTGCTGCCCCTTCTTCGTTTTTTTCTGGGCCGTATCGCGGCACCCTACTTTCTCTCCCCTTGTATATCACTTCCCATTGGCCTGACAATAATAACAAACCAAAACAAAACCCCTCCAGCGATACAGTTTCTGCGGAGGTAAATATCACAAACCTAGGGAGCCAGAAGCGAAGTGGGGTGTGCAGCCAGTTTCAAATCAACCTTGATCCCTAAAGCTGAACATCGGCGAGGATGGTGTTGTGGTATGCTAACAGCCTCGTCTCTCCTGGATCGTGAAGATCTTCTCCTTCTCTCCCCTCGGCTTGTCTGGGGGACAAAAGGGGGCAGTGAGAGAAGCTAGAATCTGGGTTATCCATAGGAATCGCAGAACATGTCAGCCGGTTGATCCCCAGAACCTGGCGTGATCACGATTATGAGTTTAAAATAATTGATCTGCGGGTTTTTCGCTTGTCTTTTTCCTGGCAAAGCGGAAAACGCGTTGGGTCCTATTGGATAGCGCTAGAATACAGGACGCCCGTGTCCTAGGACTATCAGAATGTTCCCCTGCTATAATTGGTGGGCTGGGTGAGCAAGGGTCACGTTTTGTTCTTATTATTCTTGGTATTACCGCCAAAACGACCATCTTTGTGTCTTATCGGAATGCTATATACGGTTCAAAGACATCTGTTAGAAAGTGGTGGTGGCTTAAATGTTTGCGACAGGTTTTTAGGGCTGGAAGGAGGGGAAAGTGGGGCTACAGGAGAGAAGGGGGGGGGGTTTATACTCACCCACTTTCTCTACAGGAGTCATCACATGGCAGTTGATTGCTGACGACCTCCTATGACTGCCATACAATCTGACGAATAGCAAGGGGAGCTGAAGTCCCCGACCGCATCGTAGGATTGCGGTATTTCACTTCTGATGCAGTGGTCTTCTCCAAGATATCTGAGGGTGTTCAACCCACTTCCCACGATAGGTGGGAAGCACAGTTTTGAATGGAGACGAACAGCTTACTATAGGGGAAAGTGTCTCGGGGACAGTCCCCGCGGTAGCGGTAGCGGCCGGAGACGCAGGGGCTGGCCTGGTGGAGCCTGATATCCGTTTGGGATGGACGAAACGTCAGGCTCTACTGATTGACCGATACTCCCAAGGCACCAGCTTACTCCAGCCTTGACTGTATTGGTGGTGGTGTTGAAATTACCGGTTTGCATATAGGGGGGCATGCAGGAACAAAAGATGCATTTTTGAGAGATATAGAGGCTTTTTTCCCTTTGCTTCTCGACCAGGAGGCTGGGATAGCACATGCTTGCTTTGGGATTCGGATGTCGGAGATGCTCGAACTGTGTCGTAGTGCCGTTGATGAGTGGACGTTGGTGTGGGCCTCAATTATTGGTAGTACGGAAAAACTTTCAGCTATCATACCAACTCTAGGCAGCAGTTGCAATGTTATGAGCTGCTGCAGGATCGCCGAAAGCACTAGATAATTTTTTGGCGAACAAGTGTCCCCAAAGAATGTCTTTGAAACGTTTCTCTACCGATACGGCTAGGCTCACTCATCGACGACAACTTTATTTATTTGAGCTTTAAGGGATTTTCGTTATTTTACCGTTTGGTCGGTAGCTGGGACGTCGTTTTTAACCTGCATCTTTATCTGGGCATTGTGTAACTATCATACGGCAGAACTTGCTCTCGACTCAAACTTACCGGTAACTTCCATTGGTACCCAGCAGAACACGGTGACGCGAGAACGCCTATCCGACCTTAAACAGTACGGGACAGGGATTATTTCTTTGGGTATTCTATCTGCTTGCGCAGTGGGCTCGCTTTGCTCAGGAGTAAAGTACCCTACTGTACCCGAGCGGTAACGAGCTGGCGCAAGAGTGGCTGTGCTCTACTCAGACACAATTCACGGGGGATCAAGACGACATCAGATCACCCAACTTAAGCTTAAATTTAGTTTTTCTCCATACCAGCAAGGCTGTACCCATATTCTACAGGGAACCTGGATATCATCTCACCAAGAAAAGAAACATTTAGGCGAATTTAACCATAAATAAAACAAGACTTTCAATCTCCAGCAAGTTCCTTAAGTCCTGCCATTGTCTTAGGACACATATACCGTTAGGGCACAGGTATAGTTACTGTAAGGTATCCCTGGAGCTAGTACGCACCTTCCTTTTGCTCCCAATGGTCACAACCACTGGAGAGAAGTGTTTGTGAAACATGTCTCACCTTAGTCATGTACCCCCTCCTCCAGGAGAAAACAAAAGAAGGATATCTTGTGAAGTTCCACTAGGAGAGCCTGTTCTTCAGTTTTAAGGTAGGAGTATTTTATGCTAAAATCTCGAGTAATAGACGCCTGCACAATGTAAAAAAAGTAAAAAAAAAAAATGTAGTTCATGGTGGTTGTAACAGTACCAGAAAACCGGGTTTGTAAAAAAGAGTGTCTACGTTCTGAGTGTCTACACAAATCCGTGACCTCAGTTCCTGGACACAAATTTTAGGGCGCGAGACCTCATACTGTTTTTAGGTATACTCTACCCAGTCTCATGATTAAACCTGAATTTTGCCAGCTCCTAAGCTACTGCCAGAGGGAAATCGTTTCAAAAACCCAGAATCAGAGTTGGGCCAGACGACTCCCTATCTCCTCTTCCTTTAGGACTGGAGGATCTGTGATTTACGAGAGCGCAGTCGCATTTTTGCGCAGACATTTCTAGAGTGCGAAGGCCCCTGGGGCGTGCTGAACTTGATAATTTCCTTCAAACTGTCGAAAGTCACAAGGAATCACTCACTATTTTTTTTCTGGTTCTTTCTATGTTTTCTTTTCAGTGTATACGATATTTCCATTGAATGTTCTATGTATGACGGCCACCGAGTATTGGGCGGGCCCGTTATGTATATAAGGGTCTGTTCCCACCGGTGATGGAAAAATAATGCTTGCTTTATTCTCCCTTTAAGAATATTTCCGCTTCCGCTTGAGCACAAGATTTTATAAGAAAGTGCCAAAGGGACTACAGAGAAGCTTTATCGCCTACAAAATCGTAATAGGGGGAATAGATGCGAAAAGCTGCTGAGAGGTGGCTTGATAAGCTGAAGGGTAGTCGCATCTAGATGTTTATCGAGGCTGGGACGACAGTTTCCCCCTAGAGACGCTAGCACTACATATGGTACTTTGTAAGCACTGTGGTGTGTAGAATTGTTTTTGTAGATTTTTGTCAATACCTTTATTTGTGAGGTTATGTCACGGTTGGTAACCCATAATGGGAGCAACCCGAAGATTGTTCGATAGTCTGGTATGCTTTAGAGATTTTGTTGCAAGGTATGATATTAGGAATGTTGGGTTAGATGGAGGGTCATAGTTTATCTGGAGCTTGTTTAAGGGTATAGGGCAATGCTTGCCGTAAGCGTAGGACGAGTGAACAGTACTAGTGGCGAATCCTGTTCTTAAAAGAGCGCTGGGCCCTCTCTCTTGTGGTTTCCCCTCCTCTTTTCTTCTCTTTCTAGTTTGTATCTTTTGTATTCTTGCAATCTAAAGATACGAGTATGATATCACCTTTCCTGTTCCTTACCACTGCCCTGTGCCCTTGTCCCCATCTGTTGTCCTTGTTATTGGCCTTTGTCCTCGTCTATTCCCTACTCCTCGATCTCATCTCCCTCCACGCCTCCACCTCATCTCTTTCCTCACCTTAACTACGGCATAGTACCTAACCAGTACCCATTGACTGCCAGTGATCCCAAGCGTCCCGTCCGTTCGGCAGGTACCCACGAGACGCCAGTCCCGGGCGTCCCGGGCAGTTGTCTCAGGCTGTAGGGCGAAAGCGTCCGTCAATTGGAAAAGATGGCCGTCTGAAAGGGTGACGGCAGGGCCCTGCCGTCCTGCATTTATTGGAAACACAATGTTGGCTCTTGCATGACACCTAGTTACCGGCAGGGCCCACCAGTCGCTTGCACAGCCTGCCCGTCACCTATAGGGCCCGCACGTCTTGAGCAGGGCCCTCCCGTTTCCTGAAAGAAGGCGGCAGATTCCGCAATTTGAGACACCTACAGGTCCCGCCTGTCCGTCCTGGGAACTTGTCTGGACGGACGACACCATCGCCGTCCGTCCCGTCCTGCCTCAAAGACGGACGGAGTGGGCGCTTGGGTTCACTGTGTGTGTGTGGACGTTTGACCGGAAGCAGCATTCAAATAACCCTGTAGCTGCGCTTAAAGCTATCAATCATGTGGCTTTCCTGCTGGCAACTGCTCGTAAGTGAAATTTACTTTGAAGCTCCTCTCTATTCCCCTGGCCGATATCGTCCTTTCAGAACGCATTCTGATAGTTCATAGAAAGTCACTCTGGTCTACTGACCTGGCAACTCCACCTGACATAATAAATAAAAGTATTGCATTTTTATATAACAATTTTTCTATTTAGGTTTCGAGGACCTTTAATAGAGTCGATTTACTTGCTCCACAAGTCCCTTTACCGGTCTTCTAGGCATGGACATTCATTTCCTGTCACTCATATACCATCCTATGGGAGATTGTAGAAAGGGCCAGTTATAATAGGGAGTTAGAAAGTTTTCGTATTTAGAAAGCATCTCGTTTAGCTTCTCTTATTAATACTGCGATGCTCCTCTCTTTCCGGGGTAGGTCTTCGCCTCTATAATTTTGGTTACACTATCACCCACCCTGCAACCTCTGTTGCTACTTCTCTGATTACGATGGTATTCCCTCGACCGCATGTTTTTGAGCCTCATCCTGGCGGCCCCGGAATGGCAGACCTCAGTTCCATAGCAATAGCTGAGAAGCCTATCCTGCCTCCGGTGACTGCTCAGGCTGCCCCGCCGGTAAAGTCCACGACTGTGACAATTACATTACGATCGGGGACTACAACGACGTCACTTGGGGGGGAGCGGCAAGCACTACCGACATCTTCCGAATCAGCATCTCCCACTCGGTCTGAATTTGATAGAAGCTCGGAGACGCAGACGTCAAGCGCCTCAAATACACAGAACGTAAGTGTAACAGTAACGAGTGCAGCCTCACGAGCGTCTATCACGCTAGTCACAACTTTTGGACTAGGTGATGGAGGACTATTAATTCACTCCGGTGGACTAACCGGAACTGGGCTTGCTACTGATGGGTCAACATTCACTCCACTCCCAACCCATACGTCTAGCACGACACAGTCTGGCAGTCGATTGCAAAAACCAGTGATAATCGGTGTAACGGCTGGTAGCTGTATCGCCATATTATCGCTGATGGCTGTACTCTTTTGGTACTCCCGCAAGGACAGGCGCAAGCGGCGAAAGGAAAAAGATGGAATTTCAGTCGACCTAGGAGACCGAGAAGCTGGATCTCGCAACCGGATGAGGCAATCATCACAAGTGAGGGGATTGCAAAATACTCATCCTTTCACAGCGATCTACGAACGGCCTGATACCGTTCCGATTCGCGGTTTGCAGAGCACAGCTCCGTGGAATTTACCCAGACCCGGTGCTGCCAGTTCTTCTCAAAGTGAGTTGCTACCTCCGATACCTTCTACCTCCGAAGGTGTATCCCCATATGGGGGCTATTCCACGAGTGACTACCGTGTAGGGAATGGTTCACCACTCAAGTCAAACACTTACCTGCCTCGACCGATCCTGAGGACTCAGCACGGGCAGAGAGAGATAAGGGAGTCTGTGAGGGAACCCTTGGTTCCTGTCTCCGCTACCCATGATCAATCCCGATTCCTCGGGTTCTCGTACAACGCTGGGCAATCCTCGTCTGTTCAAAGGCCCCAACCCACGGTCGCTAGAGCCCAAACAACCAGACCCAGCGAATCAATTTGGGACGACAGTGTATCAATTGTTGAACCGCATGTTGATATGCGGAGGGATGCCTACCCTGGCAGATCACGCGTGATGGAAGAGGAGGGTGGCAAAAGGCCTTGTCTCGAGCAAGACAGGAGGATCTCGAGCCTTCTCTCAGACCAAGAACACAGCAGCATGTGGAGGGATACTGTTCTCAACACCTTTTCAGTCACCAGTAGTCATCCAAGCCTTCATGTCCCCGAGAATGGGAATTGGAAGCAGAATGATAGGGGTATACGGGGGACAATGATGAGTGATGACGAGGATATTTGGGGTGAGAAGGACTATGACCCAAGAGACGATCTACCCTTGAGGAGGAAGGAAATCGAAGGGTTGAGGGTGAGTGCCATTCTAGCAAATAACAAGTGGGAGAAGGCTAGGAAGTTGTTTTCTGGAGAGAGTTCCTGAGGGAGCTCTCTCTCTCTCTCTCTCTTTCTCTCTGTTTTTTTTTTTTCTTCTTTTTTTTCCCGCGGTTGTTTTGTGAGATGGAGTTCGAGTTGAGGCGTCTGGTCAGGGGATTGGATGGATTGTTTGAGGTGATTCCAGTTCACAATATATTATTCTGCGCAAGTTTTTTAGAAAGATACTTGCTTCTCTGTATTACCTATGGATGGCCGAACTCCCTTAATTGGAGGGTTGGGAATGTTAGCATAAATATTTTTTCTACTTTTCCCGCTATCGCATGTGAATACGGTGACTATGGTACCCCCGATGTTAGAGGAGATGAAGAGACTGGCTTAGTTTCTAAAATATAAAATATATAATATCGGAACGGTTTTGGTGCTTCTCTCTGTAAAACCAAGCATTGGAGCAGATACTGGTGCCTTTGCCAGGGTTAACGTCCCACAGTCATAGATTCTAAGATCCCAAGTACAAGGATAGGAACCATTAACCAGAACGGACAGGGATATATTTGGCTGGTTAACCTTGAAGAACTGTTCCATAACTTCTTGCCGGGCCCTGTACTACACCGCACGATAGCCGTTTGAGCATAAACCGAACTTTGGGGGCTGAACGAGTACACTGGGAAGCAAAAATAGTTTTACATTTCCAGTGAGTCCCGATGCCGAAGAAATCTGAAGATACTTCCCCCCCGGTACAGAGTTTAAAGAATCAGGGCGAATACTGTAGACTAAGTGATCAGGCGATACGATACCGGTGCGATCGTACTTGCAGGTATCCCCATTGAAAATTACTTGCAGATCCAAAAAGTACGGTATCTGGGAATGGTTCTGCCAAGCCTCTGAATACTCAGTCCAGATCTAGGAAGTTCTGGATCCTTTGGCAAATTGGAGAGGAGAAGCGACTCAACCCCCGAGGACTTACGTCGCCATTGAGTAAGCGACCCTCCACACCTTTTGACTGATTCCATCCATTTCGAGACCTCTCCGCTCGGGACCATTTCATTGTAGAGCATGATTGGCTCAAGTGGTAACTAATTCATCGATAAGACAAGATTGTTATTCGATTACGGTACGCCAAGAGAACGCGCAAGGATGTTCAGGTCCATTCCAGAGGATTCTACCAGTCACCAGATATCGCTCGAAAATGCTTTTTGATGCTGAAGACAGGCCCCATGGGTTACGTAGTCTGTGACCAGGCTCGGGAGCGATTACCCATCCTTCAACGAAACCTCCAGAAATCACTACAATAATTCAAAGTGCCCCAAGAAGTTTATAAAAGATTCTCCTCCCTCCCGTATTGGCCTTCTCATCTCAAGAAAAATACCAAGTGTTTAGGAAAATATCACCTCCAAGCTCAAAAACTCCTATTAGAACTACACACAAAACCTCCTCCACATCAAAATCCTCAAACAATTTTTACCAAAACAAGACCTCTCAAACACACCTTCAATGGCATTCTTCAACCGTTTCGTACACCCTGCAAGTGAACGCGAGTTGCTCCGAACACTCTATGAAGCACCCGGCCCCTCCCGCCGTACTGCCTTTTCGCCAAACTTTGATGTCCGCGAGACCGAATCTGCTTACATCCTTGAGGGAGAACTCCCCGGATTCCATGACAAATCAAAGCTGAACATCGAGTTCACGGACCCGCAAACACTCTTCATCAAGGGTCATCTCGAAAGGTCACGCGCTGTGACTGAGGCTGAGAGTCACCAAGAGTCGTATAAGGCTAAAGCTGAGGTCGTCAAGGATGAGCAGGAGAAGGAGGAGAAGAAGCAGGAGGCTGAGAGGAAGAGCACAGATATTGAAGTGAAGAAGGAGCCCAAGCTGAAGCTTTGGATATCAGAAAGGGCCACAGGAGAGTTTCAGAGGAGCTTTACTTTCCCAATTAATGTTGATCAGGAGGATGTTAAGGCTACGCTTGAGCATGGGCTTTTGAGAGTTGTAGTGCCAAAGAGGAGTAAGCCTGTTGGAAGGAAAATTGAGATTCAGTAAATGCGTGTACAGTTAGTTGGGGGGAGTGGTTGGGAGAACATGGATTCTTTGTTCTTGTGTCTTTTTTTTCTCGCCTGATTTTAATTGGGTTCCCATAGTTTGGCTTATTAACACAAGGACGGGCATGTATTTTAATGAGGTTCCAGCTACATAGTTTCTTCCCTCGGTAACAAGAAGCTGTTTGAAATTCGCTTGGGGTCTGAAATCTCTACTTTAAACTAATATCAAGGTTTTGCACTGCCGAAGGCACTCTACGGAGAGAATTTTAATATCAAGTGGAGGGTGGTAAAGAGGCAAGGTTTTGCAGGCGCTGACGAACGCACTTCAATAGCTTGGCACATATGAATATTCTGCACACTACAGTACCCCGGTGAAAATCTCCCGAGGTGATGGCAAATTGAAGCTGAAAACGGCCTCTCCCAATTCCTGCCCTGGCCCAGGGTCCTCAAAGTCTGACAGTGAGAGAAATAGGGCTCTATATACGGTAATCAATCCCCCTGCTGCAGATTCGAGTATAGTGCAAAGAGACACAAACCGGGTCCTCAAAACAGGCCAAACGCGATTTTAAACTAGTCCACCACAACAAGAAATTATTTCAAAAAAAAAACGTAGGTGAGAAAGCTATCCATGAAGAGAAGAGGCCCTACGTTTTTTTTCTTCAATAAAGTGTTAAATAAAAGAGTAGTTAAAGATTGAAAAGTGAAATTTTTGGTGAGAGTGAAACAAGTGATAGAATATACTTAGTGACAGGATGAAAAATGCTGTAGAAAAGAGATGACTAAGAGATTAAAAATGAAGTAAGAAAAATGTATGCATACAATAGAGAGAAATATTGAACAACAAATTTGAAAAGCATACAGAAGTGCAATTGCA
>QFET01009022.1:0-24086 GCA_003316355.1 Tuber calosporum | reverse complement strand
TTTTTTTTTTTTTTTTTTTTTTTTTTTTTTTTTTTTACCTCCCTCCTCCTCTTCTCTGCTCGTGAAGGGAGTTTAAGGGGGGGAGCCTGGCTGTTGTGTGGGCTACCGTATCTCGCGCCCCCTCCCATCGCGAGAAACCAAGACATGCAGCATGGAAGGAGCCTTTGAGGAAAGAAAATGAGAAAAAAATGAAAAAAATGAATAAATAGAAAGAAGGGAGTGGTCCGGAAAGAGAAAGAGAAGAGGTTTCAGGAACGTCCGTGCGTTGGGAAGGAAATTTTAATTTCCTTCCCGTGCCGAGGGATACTGTGCCTGGAGAGTACAGTAGGGTACCCACCGTACGAACCTGTCAGTTTGTGGAAAGAAAATCCTTTTCGAGTGAGATATTATGAGTTCAGTGGTTTTCAGAAGGGCCTTCTAGACTTGCGGTGATTTGAGAGCCCTGATTTAGCGATCATTATTTCCAAATCACTGTCCGAAAGACCCCCCAAATCATGATTTACAAACGGCACTCTGCTAAACACTCCTCCAATTCTCCAATCCCCGCAATCGTGATTTGGGGTCAAGTTAACTCTTTGAGGGAAATGTCACAGCCAGGATCTTCAAATCGCAGTTTGTAATTTTCTCAAATCAAAATTTAGAACCAATGGTCCAATACCAAGCCAACCACCACGAACATCTCAAATCATAATTTGAGATAGTAAATAGCTCGGATCACGGGGAGCCAAACAAGCCCTAACTTTCCTCTTGAAATGTACAGTATATGTGTGTGTGAACACATTGAAGCACTGACAGTGATGCCCGCTGGGGTGGTGTCTCCTCTTGTTATAGGAATAAACTTGATAATCACCACTCGAGTATGTGACTTGTGGCACCAACTCAAAGTGACCATTTCAGTGCCCAGTTTGTCCGAAACGTGATGGAAAGTGATCTCGGTTGGTGTTTGTACTATCATAGCACAGTAGAGTACAGTACTGTAATTTACGGTGGTGCTGCTGTAAGGTGCTGGGGCATATAGTCTGCTTGTACCATACCGTGCCAAGTTAGTGATCATCTACAATACTCGCTGCACAGCACGAGTACGAGTACATTCGAGTACGAGTACTGGTACCCGTACACCATCAGTAAAAGGGGGCAGTGTTCAGGTCTTCAGTTGTTTGAAACCCCTACCCAGTCCACGGCAGAACGCAATCCTTCCCTTCAAAAGTTCCTCCTTCCCATCCATTCCCACCCAGACTATCTCCCCCTTAAGCCATGAAGAAGCTACCACACCCTTCTTCTCACCGAACCCTCGATCCAAGAGCAGCAAGTTAAATTTATGACACGGCAACGTCCCCTACCCTTCTCGAGCATTTACAGTATTTACTGCACTCGAGTAGTTTCGAGCCAGCCAGCCATGTTTTAACCGTATCATTGGGAAAAGGGCCAGATCGGCAATGATCTCCGAGTCTACATGACGCACATGGTTTTTACGAATTGTTATTGGTCGCCTTTTTCAACGGCGTTTGTCCTACCTGTGCTGCTATTTTTCGGGGTTAGGGGGAAGATGCAGCTTGAATTTGCATATGTAGAGAGCCAAGAATTAGACGTTGACTGCCGTGCTCTACCGCAAGTTAATATAAATTCCATGGCTCTACTGTAAGTAAATTACTTGCACACCACACAATGTGCCCAGTAGCAGCTTGGGGATGTTGTGTTAGTATGTATGCATTGCAATTATTCCCTATTTTCGAATACTCTGAGCTCGATCAATGTCTCACTGTTAACGCCAATGTGCGAGTGCTCGAGCAGATTCGATTGAACAATTCCCCTGCCTCCGGAGTCTATCGTATTGAGCAACCCCGTGGCTGACTCATCTCAGAATATGTTTTGGAAAGCTGCTTGAGAATCAAGAGGCCTATCTTGAGACGCCGCGCAAACATGTCTCTTCTCCCCGTGCGGAGAGCTGGGGACCACCGAGTGCTCCTGCTCGAGGACTTATATTTGGGCCTGGCTATGGGAATACTATCCCGCGTATGACGTCTTGATCATCTGCGTTTTGGAAAGGATAAGCACTTCATATGATGCTTGATATCCTGTTTGGACTATTTTTTTTTTTTTCTCCAGAAGTGCCCCTATCCGAACATGGCGGCAGCGCCCAACTAGGTCAGAACTCGAAGCTGGGCATACATCTCTGCACCTCGCGCATCTCATGCCTCTTGCGGAGGGGCGATTAATGCTAAGAGCCGCCCGAGGCTTTGGGAATGTGGAGACGTGAGTGCAGGCACTTGGGTGCTATATCACTCGCATGAGCGCTCTCTCCCATTGATCCGAATTGTGGGGAATATTTGCTCCTGGCTGTGGCATCACTCGCCCTCAGCGAGGGTGAATTAGGTTATAAATAACCATGCGCTATCACGGTCTGACATGCAGGGATGGAGGGAGGTTTGTTGGGAAGCGGGATGGCGTATAATTCCATGAAGGGAGCACACTGGAGACATGACAGACTCAAGACAGAACAGGCAGGAGGGCAGGAATCCCTATTGCCGTACCCCCTTTCCTTGAAGATGGACTACGAGTACGGTACTGGTGGTTTCCGGAAACGGATAACACTCAAATCATATTGGCTCCGGCATTCTCCTAATAATATACCGGGCTGTCCATTCGGATATATATAATCCAGATGTATCTCATGGGCACCTGGTGAAACAGTTTCTAACCTAGAGAAACAGAGGGCAGAACTCCGTGTGGGATATGGTGCAATAAATACACTATCTGCACTTTACCGCAAAAGCCTGTGAGTGGATCAATCATACCGGGTCGAATCGTATGCGGCACTTTTACTGTTTCTGCGACTGTTTTATTTGTGATTTGGCCGATCAAGATGACTTGCGGACCGGTATGATGCGAGGATTTGAGATCATCGGCACAAAAGGGCATACCGTAGTGCAACATTGTGTTTGGGAATTTGTGTTTCTTTTTTTTCGCAACCATTCGGAAATATCCGTCTTGGCAAAACAGTCTCTGCGGCTCTAAAAAGTCTTTTGTGGTCTAACCTTTGGGCAAACACCTCCTCTCCACAACAACCATCATGGGTTCAGCAAAGACAAAACGCAAGGGTGTCGGAGATAAGAGCGCAAAGCGCAAGAGGAGAAAGAAGGCCCGTACTGAAGGTATACTTTTCTTGACGAGCGGGAGGGAAGGGGACGGGAGTTAACCGTGACAATAGTTTCCTCTGCCTCCGAGAGCAGCAGCAGTGAGAGTGAAACTGAGGCTGTCAGGGGGCCAGTGGAAACTCGAGATGAGGAAGAGGAGAAGGTGGAGGCTGTGTGTATTTCCGGCTCCTTATAGAACCGATAATAAAAGATAATAATATAGCTAACAATAAAACTAGTCCATGATAGTCGAAGATTCCGACTCTGACGCAGAAGTTGATGCCGCGAAATTTTCTAAAGTACCCAACCCAGTTACCCCACCACCCAGTCACCCCCCNCCCATTAAAACCGATAAAGAAAGGAACACCCAGCTAATGAGAAAATGGGTCAAAAAAACAACACAGAATGGCAAAATCCCACCCCAATTGCAAGACCTCCACGACCCCCGTGCGGAGGAAAAATTCCAAGAATACTACATGACCTACATCACCCGTGAACACGCCGATGATCTCGAAACCCTCCGCTCAGCGCCAGACTTCACCGATCGCTCCTTGCCACTGCTCATCCGCGCGCTCCGCTCGGGTGTGGACATTTTCAACAAAGAGGAGAAGGCAACGATCGTCGGTCTCGCTCAAGCGAGCGAGCTCCGCTAACTTGTCAAATCTGTATCGATGAGCCGGTTGCCGGCAACGTAATCCCTTGCGCGGAAGGTGGGCGTTTTTTCCAGGGATGGCCAGAGAGGGGGAGGTTTCTTGTCGTTAAGAGAGCGCTCTTCTCGGCGGATTAGTGACTCCGTGCTGTCAAGTTTTGCGCTGGTGATTTTTATGGTCGTTGAGATGCGGGATATTAGGACCTTTTTTTGTAAAATATATAAAAAGGAATTACCATTTTATATCATTCATTAGCCTGTGGGCTGTGATTTGTAGAAGTGCTGGGAGAGAAAAACCTCAAGTAGATCAATCTGCCGATATACGCTCTTCAATTCCGTCGCGATGGGGACCAACCGCTCCGCCGTCGGCTCTATAATATCCGATATCTGTGATTGCGCCTACCGTATCGCCCCCCCCCCATATCCTCCAGGTCAACATTACATATTCCCCCCCACCTCTCTCTCCCCACAACCAACACCACGAAGCAAGAATAAAAAAAATGAAAATAGAAAATAGAAAATAGAAACAGAAACCTACATCCTGCAACCCATCCTTCATCCCACACAAGCTCTCTTCACATTCACTCGTCAACCTACCAACATTCGTCGCCTACACACGGCAACAGAAAAGAAACCCCCCCTCCCCCAATTAGCCCCTACCCATCCACATGCAATACCCTTTACCCAATCGCAAATGAGAACAGGAAGGCGAAAAATAAAATAAAAACAAACCAATGGCGCAAACAACCCCGACCGAATATACCCCGCTATCTCGACCGCTACTTCGGGCGGTAATTCATATTGTGGGTTCATGTCTGGCATTTCCGATCTTTCTTTTGAGTGAGTGAGTGAGTGAGGGTGGGAGGCTGTGAGTGAATCGTTTTCTTTCTTTCTGTCCGTCTAGTGATTATAATTGCCCGGGGGGGGAGGGGGATTGTGCGGTATTGCGGTGCGGTGGTACGGTATTGTGCTGGTACCGGTAGGTGGCGATGGCGATGGATTGGATTTGGAAGGAAGGAAGGAAGGAAATTGGGGTCGGTGCGTTGTGGGTTAGGGCTGTTTTTATCTTCTGGATGTTATTATGGTGCGTGTGGTGCGGAAGTGGAAACGAAGGACGGGGTGGTCGTGATCATGGGGGCTCACTCGGGCGTTGTTACTTGTGCGAGGTTGGTTTTATGTGTGTGGGGAAGGAGAAGGAGAGGGCCGGGGGTTGGTTGTTGTGCTTGTGTGTATGGTGACTTATGCGTGTAGCCATTAGGGAAGGGGTTAAGTTCCTTGTAGTAGTTTTATCACATCCTTGTGTATATATCGTAGAGGATATTCGCACCGTTGGATTGGGTTCTTTGCGTGCGACGTACGTGACTTGAGTTGTGAGAATGGTAACGGTGACAGTTTTTGGGCCTTTGAAGAATAGTTTACATCGCTACTCCATTGTTACTCGTACTGCGCCAGGTATGATACTTCTTGCTGTACCAGTTGACTTCTTTCTTTCTTGACTCCGCTTCTTCCGTCCACCCATTTAACCCATCGACTTGCAACAGGGCACATAACTTGTGATAAAAAAGAGCACACGCGCACACACAAAAGAAAAAAGTAGAAGAATATTACAAATAAATTTTTTCCTCCTCCCATGAATATGAAATGGGAACGGAAAGAAAGGGTGCAGGGGGTATTCGTCGTTACTGCTTTCGTACTAGGTGTCTATCCGCGCGGTGGAGGAAATATTGCGGGGCAATGATGAAAGAGGAAGAAAAAGGGAAACTCGCTGTATTCCAATAACAACGGATGGGGAGTTACAAGAATAGGGAGGGAGACGAATGGAGGGGCGAGAGATTAGAGGGTTTATGCTAAGAGGGAGCGACCACGATTACGGCCGCCTCGGCCTCTTCCTTGACCGCCCTGTTGGCCTTGACCTCCCTGGCCGCCTTGACCTCCCTGGCCACCTTGTTGGCCTTGACCTCCCTGGCCGCCTTGACCACCTTGCTGACCACCCTGGCCACCCTGAAATGCGTTAGAATTTAGACTTCAAGTCAATAGGATCTCTAAATACCTGGTTATTGTTATTGTTGCCACCGGCGTTATTTCCCGTATTGTTGTTTCCACCTGCATTTCCCTGCCCGACGGTAAACTTCGTGCAATCATCCTGGGCACCACGCTGGGCAATCGGCATAACCACCGGCTGGTGATTAGACGCACTGGCCATGGTGCACACACGGTAGAAACCCGCCGGCAAGCCGTCCGTAACGGTGGCCTTCAACCCTCCATTTCCATCGCCAGCATCATTGATACCCTTGAAGAAAGTAAAGGTGTCGGCGTTGGGCGCATTAGTGGGTGTCAAGCTTCCACCGAGATCTTGGATGGTTACGTGTGTGTGTCCGACGATTATACCGCCCTGGAGAGCTTGTGGCGCGGCGTAGTATGTGTTCGCTGGATTGGTGAAGGAGCCGGCAGCCAGGTTCTTGACATTTACCAGTACATCGAAAGGTGTGTTTGCTGCGATGTCCTGGCCTGGCTGCGGGCTGGTGATGATGCTTGATACCATGTTTGCTGTCGATGGAATATCCCCCATGACTGTCATCTTGTTAGAGTAGGATACATCATGGACGAGTGATATGCGCACCAATTCCATTACACGATCCAGCCTGTACTTGCAGACCGTTTGTCAATGTCTTTCCGGTACAGAAGTTGATAAAGTTGGCATTATCACTAAAGCGCTGTTAGTCGCCGCTCAAATTATCCCATTCGAATATGTAACGTACGTAGCAGAATTGGATTGACCAGCTGCAGCTCCACCCTCTTGACCAGTCGCCTGTGAAGCTGTCTGAACGTTTGCAGGATCCAGAGCCAGTGCGGCGTTATTATTCTGGTTATTCTGGTTATTGCCCTGGTTGTTGTTATTCTGATTGTTATTTCCGGTATTATTGTTACCCCCGTTATTCCCACCACGGTTATTCGCTCCATTGTTATTCTATTACGGCACTCATCAAAATCTGACTTTCCAAGTTACAGGGCAAGAGGGGCAAGCACGTACCTGCCGGGGGACTAGATCCAGACCTCGGGCATGGATGTTATATGGGGAAATAGCAGACGCAAGCCCCGCAGAGGCGAGCAGAACAACGGAGAAGGCAGGAACAATCATGATTGGCTCTTCAAAAGTCGGGCTTAAGAGTACCGGATGAGTAAATGTACGAAGCTTGAAAAAACTCCCAAATAATAATATAGAATAGAAACTACGATCAACGTAAATCTCGGCCGGCGAGCAAGGAAGTCAGGAGGAGGAAAAGAAAAAGGAAGAAAGAGAGAAAATAAAGAACGAAACCCCTTTCCCTTAGGACTTTCGGTAGACTGAGAACTAAGATGTTGGTAGAGGTGAAGAAGTGGAGTGGGTAAGAAGAAGGAAAAATCTCGAGCGGAGAGAGTCTTGGTGTCTTTTATTTCATATCCATTCTAACTTCTACTCTGTACTGGTGCTCCTGGGATTCCAAGTTTCTTTTTTTTTTCTTCTTCTTTTCCCTTTTTCTCCTCCAGGAGCATTACCGCTCCTCGTACAGGCCCTCTGTGGTTGTTGGACGTTGAAACCATATATTACCACGGCAGCGTATCGGGTTTGTTTCGAAGGAACCCTGTACCTCTTTTCTATGCACACGGGACAGTGCTGGCTCTTGGCCAGTCGAGGGACGTGCTCTTCCTTTCGTTCTCCCTCCTCACCATTGCCCCTTCTTGATGAATCCGGAGGGGGCCCAGGGGGGTAGGTCGAGGAATATGCAGCCAGTCCGGTTGTTGGAGGCTGGGATGGATTAGTGGAGCAGAGGAAACGGGGAGGCGATACCGTGCCACACCAAGTACGATGGAGTTGACCTTAGGTAGCACACTCGACTCTTTTTACTGCTAAGCGATGGTTACCTTTCCTATTATGGTGATTGGGGTTGTAATGGAGTCTCCTAGTTGGGGTTTCATCCTGAGGTTCCTCCCTGCAACAACCGGTGTCAACCACAGCTGGGGTTCAGAGCCGTCAGGAAGGTGCTCAGGGATGAGCTCCATCTCAACATCGAAGAGGAAAAAAAAAAGGAAAAAAAGAACTTTATCACTATTACTTGTATATCGGTAGGGTATTCTTCTAAGAACCCCTACCCTAATGTCCCTGACTTGAGGCCCCAAGACCCTCAAACCCCCCGCCCTCAAAAATCCCGCCCTATAGCACGAAACACCATGATAAGACCACTATCATACTCGAGTACCGTACTTCCTTGAGCGCCGATACAATATTATACCTCTACCATACAATCACTCTACGGTACTCGAGTATCGTATTACATTGACACCCAGGGGCGTAGGAGATCGTTGCGTTGCTCCACTTCAACTCTACTCATACCGTGTTTGTTGAACGCCCCAACGCCCGGCCCTCCACTGTATTGGAATGTGTTCATGGGCTGTGATACATGCCGACCCCTTATAAAATCTAAGGAACCTTTCTTCCAGAGTGTAGCAGTTCTCGAGTACTGTACTCGTATAGTAATTGCCTCTTCCCCCTCTCAGTTGCCGTCATGGCCGTTTAGGTTCACCTTCAACAAACTCACTACAGGTAGCGAGGAGTCTGGGGCCATGCCATGCGAGGGGCAACCGTTACACTAAGGATCCTGAAGGATCCAGAATTACCTGTGCTACCCTATTGATTGGGAAGAACCAGAATTCGCTGGCAAGGGTACATGTGCCAGGGGAGATGTTTTCCTACTCGTAGAGTACAAGTGCTAGGCTAGAAGTTAATGAACAGTTATTTTAGGTTAACCGGCAAGATAAACCCTGTCCTGTACGAAAACATCTCCCCTGGCACTTGAGCAAGGCAGGGTTTATTTGCGGGTTAACCTGAATTAACCGTGCGAAAACTTTATCCTTGGCACTTATAGAAGGTGTGGCGAAGAGTTGCTACCCTTTGAAGAAAACCGAACTGCTAAAAGGGACGAAGTTCTGTGTTTAGGTGGCGATTTTGTCAAATATTATTACCCCTTGAAGCAATTTCTCTTCCCCGTGGCCCTCGCTAGCATATCCTGCTTCTTCCCAGTTAATGCGGTATGATACAATAACTGCAGGGCCAAGTACTAGTACATGAACCACTTGCCAGAAGGATGTTGAAATCCCGGGGTGAGACTTCAGGAAGGGAAAAGGGTGCTAACTCTAACAGCCGTTGTTAGATACCATAGACCCGTTCCCTGGTGAATTTCGCACCTTGCTGTTGCGAGAGTGGAATTCATGGTCGGTTACAAGTTGCTGACAATATCCACTGTCCAGACCAAGGGGGGGGGTTTTTTTTTTTCTTTTCGAAGAGACCCCCATGTGCATATATCTTGTAGCTTTTGTGGAAGGTGCACTGTGTGCTTTGCAGCCTTGCAGCAGCTGCTGCTGTTGTTGTTGCGGGTTTCTTCCTACTTGTAGGACTTCCAGGAATCTTACGAAACGCGGAGAGTTGTTTCACACACCTCGCCTTGCTCAATAATCACCAATGTACTTGTACTGTACTAGTACAAGTACTGTTTGTAAATTTTCTCCCCCAGATGCCTTGGCACTAGATTTTTTTTTGTAGTGATGAAAGTAGGCGAGTATGTTGTCCATGCTGGGCCATTCCCAACTGATACACATATAGATAGTTTGGTATAAGGAAGAAGAATCTTTGTTTGCTAGAGGCACATAGGCTATTGGTGCCTGACTGGGCAGGCATAGTACTGTATCCGTATTGCATCGGTATCGAAGCGCGCTACTCTGAGCACAGTACTCGTATTGTACACCAAGGCCAAGCAACCAATGAAGACTGGTCTTACCCACAGCGTTTAGCTCTAAAAGCTTAACACAGCCTACGAAGTCTCACTCGCTCGTGTTCCCCAACTCTACAACGCATTTCTCGCCCTGAAGAACTTACCAGTGATTGCCATGACTTCCCCAAACACCTTATCCACGGGACCCCGCACGAGGCCATTCTGAATCCACTTGGGAAGCTTCGAAGCTATCTTGTCGGTGGAATACCTTCTGTCAAAGAGTGCGATGACGGCGTAATCCTCTCTGTGCCTGATAGCCCTACCAATGCTCTGGTTGACGGCCCTCATGCAAGCGTTCTCGTAGAATTCCCTACCAGCCGCCTTGGCAAAGGCATTGCGTGCTACGGTTTCGGACGCCGACGTGGATGACGGATCCGGGGAGGCTCCGCAGTAAGAATCCCAAGCCACCTTTTCCACATGCTCCAGCTTTGCCCGCCACTCGGCGGTATTGTTGTTGGGGAAGGGCAACCCGACCATGATGACCCCACGGCCAAGGCTAGTTTACATTATTTCTCCTGGTCAGTCTTGCAACATTCTGAGTGATGGGTACGAAGGCTTACTTGTCGTTGAAGTTTATCCCTTCTGACATTTTCCCGCCAACAACTGACAGGAGGAGGCCTCCTTTGCCGTTGTCTATCGCTTGTGCATACTCTCTAAGAACTTCTTCGACACTACTTCCGTCGCTGGATTCCCGGAAGACCTATAGGTTTGAGTTGCGGTATTAGCAATATGCTAGAGGGGGATAAAGAATAAGCTACCGTTTTTCGATCTTCGAGACGTTCCCAGAGGGATTTGGTGACAGTGTTGGATGCAGAGATGGGCCTCCTGTGCCATTGGGAAACAACGAATTCCAAATATGCGTAACTGGGAAAGAAGCAAATGACCCCATGCGGGATCACTTGGCAGAGGTTTACGATAGCTCTGCCCAGCTCCTCAATCTGTGGAATCATTAGTGGGCGAGGAGGATAGTAGTTGGATTTTTAGAGAACGAACCATAGTAGGCTGCATTCGTTTCTCGAAGGTGAACTCAAACTCCCTTCCACCTGGTCCTTTAGTTACCGGTAATGCAGTTAGGTTCTCTTTCGGGATTACATGTCCGCATGACAACGTGCGTACCTTTTCCTTTGGCAGGTAAGGGAAAAGGTGATTTGTGTAGTCATTCATCTGGTACCAATTAGAACATGCGTCTTTAAACGTATTCGCGAAACTTGTTACCGGTTCCATTGTCCCACCGGCTAGTATCACTGCCCTAGCTTCCTCTACGATCTCCTGGAAATGGTGAGCTGGATCTAGCAGCATGTACCTGAGGCACGGATCGTTTTTATCCTCGGTTTTGCCGTGGAATATCTTTCCCTCCGTGGAAGGATTTGTCAAGGCCAGTAAGAAGCCCTGGATATGTGTCAGGACGGGTATGGCGGCTGTTGGCTGGGGAGCCTTGGCTCCGGGTTTGTTCGCTAGCTTATTTCTCTCCTGCACCTGGGCATCCCTATGCACGATGTAGCCTTCCACTTTCCGCGCGAGCTTGCTCTCGTTAAGGTATGCTTGGAGCTTGTAGAAATTGACCTGGTCGACCCCTTGCATGGCTAGAAGGTCGCCTGGGCCGATGACACCTTCTTTAGATTTCTTGGATATTTCTTCCAGGTATGATGCGAGTGACGCTATGATTCGCATAATCTGCATAACGTAGACTTTGTTCTTACCCTTTAGTCTATTTTTGAACTTTGCCAAATAAATATCGAGTTGAGCTTGGGAGCGCTGCAGCTGAGCTAGCGAAACCGTAATAGAGTAAATTGACGATATTGCGCTCATCAAGTTGTGTGCTTCGTCTATGATGATTACATGGCCCTTTAGAGAGAGATCAAGCGCCTCACGAGCCGATTTCTGAAGCAAGAGTGGGTATGGCAAGGTAACTATCTACAATCCCAGAAACCGTTAGAATGTTAGAAGGGGCAGAAAGAGGAGACTTACCTCACTGGGCTTTATTGTAGGTCTTGATGCGTAGTATGGGCAAACGCCCATCTTTCTTCCCAGGGATGCCAAATCCTCGATGTCACGGATCTTAGCAAGTGTGTGGTCCCTGAAATCGCGCACAACTACTTGGTTATCCTTTCCCGGGAGAAACTCGCATCGTAAGGCTTCAGAAGCTCCTTCCGCACGGCCCAGGATCAGCGGCTATTTTCTGCACCTAAATCGGGAATTTTATGTAGACATACCTGATTGCTGCAGCTCCAAACATCTCTCGTTGATGGCAGTGGGATTCCCAAGCCTTGTAACTTTGGGATTTATGCAGAGATTTTTCCTCGAGCCGAGTGATAGGTGTTTCACTTCTTCCTCCAAAGCCGTGCCCTCCTCGGGAAAGGACGGAGGAAATTTAACACGACGGAGTTCATTGACGAACTGTGTCAGCTGAGAGTGAGTTCTGGAGCAGTAAAAGATCTAGAAAATAGTTATTAATCAATGCTTATGCCTATGGGATGAGAAGCCATGCCTTGGTTTCATCTGGGAGTTCTGATTCTTCGGCTTTGGTCTCTTTTCCTGTTGGCAGGCCTAATCTACAGTGTTGTCAGTTTTTCTGAAAAACGTGTCATCATGTAGACCAGGTCAAATCGAACGCACTTCTTCATCAGAGCAACAACCGCTGGCGAGAGTGTATCGCCTCCCGGGGAACCTTTGGCACCACCATCTTCGTCACCGCTCTCATAATCTTCTAAACAAAATTGGGCTTCATCGTTGTCCCCGTCAACCTCAATTTCTACTTCACCTTTCTGTCCACCAATTAGCCATACAACGACGTACCAATAAGCTAAGCAAAAACGAGATACCCGTCGTTTTATCTTTAGATTTGAACTCCTATTCACCAGCTGCTTCTCTCTCTTCTCCTTCTCCCGAATTTCCGCAAGCTGGGCTTCCATGTCAGCCTTCTCTTGCAGTATCTTCTGCTTCTTCTCATCCTTGGCAAATTGCTTCACCCAGTCGGGCGCTCCATCATCTTTTCGTTTCCCATCGTAGAAATCAGCTCACACACGATACCACAAAATCCCTCGCATGACATTTACCTTTGCCATCTTCCTCCAATTGTGATTCTAGCGATTTTGACTTGTGCTCGCGGAGCCAAGTCAGGGCACCACATATCAAACTCAGCGATTTACCCTGCTGTGAATTAACACCAAACCCATTTATTATATCCCTGTTTCAGCGGGGGTGCTTACAGTGCCTACAGTGGATTACGTTAGTGGGTGCAGATTATATTTCGGAGGAGCGAAAAGTTCTACCAGTTGGCGATTCGAAAATACCAATACATCCGTCCTCAATGGTCGTATAAACGGCGTTCATGAACTCGACTTGGATCGGGTAGGGAGTGTAGGGATGGTGGAAATCCTTTTCTTGTTTTTCTGCCATGGCTAATTCGTTGATCGATCGCGAGGAATGTTGGGAAAAAGACTCGCAGAGTGGGAGGACGCGTAAATGGGTTTACCGTTTACCGATTGACACGGTTGATGGGACCGTGTGTTGCTATGGAAACGACCTTGTTGTGAAGGTGACGCCAAACCTTGAGAACATGTTTTCCCTCTCTCAAGATGCGATGTTCTGAGCGGCAGATAGGCTGGATTCGAGTACCGTGCTCAATCAGGCTGGTATCCTCTATGATACTATACCGTACCACACGGCGACTTCTTGCGTCGCAGCGATGCTGGGTTGGGATAATGTGGCTATTGCTGGGGGCCGTAAATTGCCCAATCGGCTCATCCAAGATTTGTAGAAAAAAAAGAGGGATATCCGTATTCATGGCACGGCACTTTATTTGCGGTTATCATGTTAGCAGATGGGGTGACACTTTTGCGAATATCGGAAACCTCTTTCCTGTGATTTCTACAAAGCTTGGTGGGTACGAGGATCGCGTTTCCCAATCTTTCAACGGGGGTGCTAGAACTAGATTTGAACAATACTGTCAATGTGGGCAGGAGAGTGGTCGGGGAGGAGTGAGGGACTAAGGTTACAAGTACCGTACAAAAATAAAAACTGGTGTTAACACACCAGTGGATCAGTGGGGAGTAAGTCAAATGGGTGTTATATTTTGACGTATCTATTGGGATAAACGACTCATTAGCCAGTCACTCTACTGATCTTAGAATCGTTTGTCGTACTTGCATCGGGGATCCTCACACAAGCTACTCTTCCATAAACACCGTAATGCTCTGTCTATGTCTAATGAGTGAAGGGAGAAAGGTGTGCAATATAAGACGTAAAGGCATAAAAGAGGGAATCTACAGCTAGAGGAAAAGAGAACCAGCTTGGATATAGTACAAGATCAAGCCACAGACCGGACCGCCCCACTGAAGCTGCAATAGCACCACCCCCCTCTACACCAAGCACATGAACAGAGATCCATAGAATCAAAGATGATCTCCAGGCTTAGTTTAGAGGCTTGGCGCAACCAGAGAGGGCTGGCGATATCTGCAGGACAGTATCCTACTCCAGGAGTTTGGCAAGAATCGGAAACGGGTGATATAGGCAGTTTCGGATATTCTGTGGGGCTGTCGCGAGAGGGGTGGACACCCGTGTTGGATGGGAGCAAGGTAGGCTTGTGCGCCTTGAGTCTTAAACGCTGCAGATGTTTGAAACTATTTGAGCTTGCAGCAGCCCCGCCACCCCCTCGTGCCCACTCCCAACAGCCCACGAGATTGGCGAATGGCCGTACTCGTCTGACTTGTCGGTGTTGACATCGTCCAGAGGCAGTAGTAGTCTCACCGCTCCCTCATGCCCATTCTCAGCGGGCCACCAGAGTGGTGTTCGGTCACCCTTATCTAAACTGTCGGGGTTAACATCATTTCTTGACGGCAGGAGCCTCGCCACTCCCTCATGTCCATTCTTAGTAGCTCGCGGGAGTGGCGTTCGGCCAAGTACTATGTCTGGCCTGTCGGGTTGACATCTTCCCGCCCAAGCAGTAGTTTCGCCACCCCATCACGGCCACTCTCGGCAACCAGCGAGAATGGTGTGTGGCCGTATCTATCTGGCCTGTCGGGGTGGGCATCCTCCCGTGATAGCAATAGCCCTACTACTCCTGAGCAGCCAAAGAGAGCGGCATTCGGTCCAGCACAATGCCTGGTCTGTCGGGAAGGACATCTTCCCGCAAAAATAGTAGCCTCACCACTCCCTCATGGCTACTCCGGGTAGCCCAAGCAAGCGATGTTCGGTCGAACGCAGCGTCTGGCCTGTCGGGATAGAGGTCTTCTCGTAACAATAGTAGCCTCACTATTCCCTCATGCCTACTCTCAACAGCCCGCGAGAGTGGTGTCCGGTTAGGCAGTATATCTGGCCTGTCAGGGTTGAAGTCTTCATGTTCAAGTAACAGCTTTACTGTGATACTCCCTCATGTCCATTCTCGGCAGCCCACGAAAGTGGTGTTTGGCCAGATTTGCCCGGTAAGTCGGGGTCGATACCCTCTTGTTTAAGAAGTTGCCTCACTGCTTTTCAGCCCGTAGCAAGGCGGCTCTCGATCTCTCCTCGGATGTGTGGCCTTCCTGTTAGGAATGCTCGAGTGTTGAGGGATTTCTCGAGAATTTGTTTTAGCGAGGCGAGAATCTTGTGTCGACGCTCCACTGCACATACGTCCAGAGCGTTGATACATATGAATGCGGATTGTGAAGACGATGTGATCAGCAGCCTCTCCACAATTTCCGGGAGTCGCAACGCCCGGACACCTATGACCTTTTTCTGGTCCTCACAAGCCTGGACTATTCTATCCGGTATCTCTTCCAATCTTGCAACTATCTACTTCTCGTTGGAGACTACTCTTTCTAGGAAGCGAAATCGAAGTAGAAGCAGGCAATGGCAAAGCTCTGTCCTGTGGCCCGATCGCATAGGGCATCTATTGCAAGGGAGCTAACATTGCGGCCGGCCCTGAACCGCTGTAACAAAGTAAGGCCGGATCCTCAGGCCCAACTTGGCGAATTCCATTGCACCAGCTTCGAAATTGCTCAATTTGTAGAAGCCATTCCCCTATGTTGTCGACCCGATGGGCCCGAAGGTCCTGATGCCGTATTCGATAAAGCGGAGATAACCACCCCAGGATTTCAGACCGATCATCTGCACAAGTAGCAGTAATTCTATTTGATATATTATTGGGGGGGCTGTTATTACCAAAGGAGTTGCAGTTATTTAAATAACTGAGAAATGGAAGCATGTTCTGTTTTTTCATTATTGTTATTTATTTTTTCAATGCTTGGGGTGTTGTGGAATGTAGATAGATTATGGAGGAGGGTCGAGTGATGGGCTTTGAGGGACTTAGGAGAAGCTGGGTTTTCGTTTTTGAGGTCTCGTGGCTACCATACCGGCATTGGTACGGTACCTGAGGACTGTCTGCCGGTGCTGCGCCGTGCTGTTCTCGGGGGCACATCTCGTTGGCCAACCTTGTTACACAAGTCGCGTTGCCCAAGTTGGCCTGCTCTTGCGGCAGCAGGCCTTTTTGGATTGGCTACTGGTGCTATACTCTGTGGGCCATACTATCCCTGATACTGCAATAATTGATAGGCGGGCAAGGTGTCAAGACATTCAAAATTGCGATCGTTGCTCGGGAGGAGTGGGAAGGCTTAGTGTATGATACCAATGATACTAGCGAGACCTGTCGCCATCTCAAAATCGGCATCTCGGTCAGGTATCTGGTAACATGTACTCGTACAGTACTATCTACCGTATGTCTAGTGGACATTCGATATTGCTCGGAATGTTTGAGGTCTGGTTCTCTCAGATTACACAGTATCCAGTGCCCAGGTCACTATTTTTCCCATTCCCAGCCCTGGGGATGGGGTATCTGAGGATTCTGTGGAATGGCCTAAAACAGGTAATCCAATGTGCAAATTCAGAACGAGTACTAGTGCTTTAGAAACCAAAATGTTGGGGTTTGGCATGGCGTCTTGGAACCCCGTTGTTGGGGGGCCAGCTGGCCGCATCATGATATTACTGCCGTAATATAACACATGTACTCGTACCGACATACTGGATGTCATTGCCTAGGCTGGCTGTTAGTGGCGGTTGGGCTACTGGTGGGGGGTCACTGAAGTGGTCTAGTCCGCCCACCTTCTCCCAAGTTTAATTCATGACTCGGCACTCGGGGGAAGCTTACTTCTAATAAATGGCGACTGCTCACGATGTTTGGGCTCGCTATGTAGGGAAACATTGCTATTTCACAAGTATCAAGCATCATACCAGCATTTTCGCAGTGGGAAGTGTTGGCGGATCCCAAAAACACGGACCCAACATATATCACATTGCTACCCCTACAATGAACCGGCTCATAGATCAGACCTATCGCACTAAGCAAATTGTTATCCTTCAATGTAATGATCATAAGGGGTGGGGAAGCTGTCAATAAATACTACAAGTGCTCCTATTTTTAATAGACACATTGCTTGGACTACAATAGTTGGACATGAAGACTTGCTTTGGTATTTATCGGGCTTGCCCCTCATGATATGTACTCGAGTACGGTACTGTAGCATCGAAAATGTGGTTTTTTTTTCCAAACAAGATTTTGCGTGGGTGTTTTTTTTTGATCACAAGGGGTTTATAGTGGGGGGAATTTAAGGCCTATTGTTATCAAGGAGCTTGATCATCTTGTTCCTTAGGATATTAGAGTAGCAGCAGACATTGTGCTGGGTTGATAACCTTTATTGTCGAAGAGGTGATACTATTGGTATTGTGGCTTTTTATGAAAGAAATAAAAAAAAAAGGTCCTGTATCTCACTGGTTAAGCGCTTCTTACAGGATTTAATTTACTTTTCTTATTGTTAAGATATATTATGGGATGTCCGCCGGGGTTATATTGTGAACACTTCTGAGAGAGAAGTATGGGAGTGGCAGGATTGGTGTCGGTTGGGTGGGGCTCTGGTTGTTGTGCCAAGAAGTCTTGAATGTTTTGATTTTTCCCCTCCACAGTTCGCCGCGTCTTCCCCTCCAAACTCCCTATCTCAACTACTCAAACCATCGAATTTTAGCCCTCGATTTTAGAAAACCCAACACCTGACATTAACACCCTATATCTACAAAGGTGTAATGTCGTCAGTAACCCCTGCCAGGCCTTCAAGGCGGGCAGCTGCCTCACGACGTGCGAAAAAGGTTGTTGAACCCTCAGAGTCAGAAGCAGAATCAGGAACCTCAGCAAAGGAAGGAGATTATGAAGAAGCCGGGGAGGAAGAGGATGAGGATGAAACACCCCCTCCTCGCCCAACCCCTCGCCGTAAGTCAAGGAGAATCATTAGTGCGCCAGCTCCCGCAGTTGTGCCACCGAGAACTACTAGAGCTCGACGTACACGATCTGGGGCAGAGCCAGAGGCTCACCCGCCCGCTGCTCCCAAACCCGGGGTAGCTCGTGCGTCAAGGAGAAAAGCCCCACCCAAATCAAAGGCTCCAGAGATAGAGGAGGACTCGGACAAGGGGGATGCCTTTGATAAAGAACAAGTGCTTGAGAAGGAAGATACACCTATGCAGGAAGATACACCTATGCAGGAGGATGCACCTATGCAGGAAGATACACCTATGCAGGAAGATACGCCTATGGAAGAAGGTTCTACGCAAGACCCCAATGTCCAGAAGCAAATGCCATCAACGGCAGCCACACGGTTACTTCCACAAGCCCTTGGACCTACCGGACAGCTTCGCACACCTTCCCCAACACCATCCGGTCGACCGACACCAGCGGTAGCACCACCAGAACAGCCGCAACCAGAGGCGACACCAACCATTCCTATTAAGCCTCTTGAAGAAATGGTGACATCGTCAATGGTTGGAGGTGACGCAGTTACTCCACGACCTACGTCGTCCTATTCAAATAGTTCGCAAAACCCTCCAGTCATTGTGAAATCCAGGGCAAATGCTCTTTTCCAACAACAGCAGTTGGAACAGGAACAGGGGCCTAAGCCTCGACTGGTTATTACTCACCTGGTGTTAGTGAACTTCAAGTCGTATGCTGGCAGACAGGAAGTTGGACCTTTCCATGCTTCATTCTCATCTGTTGTCGGACCAAACGGTTCGGGAAAGTCTAATGTCATCGACTCTCTCCTATTCGTCTTTGGATTCCGCGCAAGTAAGATGCGGCAAGGCAAGATCTCAGCCTTAATTCACAATTCGGCTGCTTTCCCAAACCTTGATTACTGCGAAGTCGAAGTCCATTTCCAAGAAGTCCTTGATACGGTTGGCGGTGAGCACGGGGTGGTTCCAGATTCAAAGTTGATTGTTTCCCGTCGAGCCTTCAAGAACAACTCTAGCAAATATTACATCAATGGCGGAACGAGTGATTATACCCAGGTTACTACTCTCCTTCGTGGCCGTGGGATCGATCTTGACCACAAGCGGTTCCTTATCCTCCAGGGTGAAGTTGAGAGTATTGCTCAAATGAAGCCTAAAGCTCAGCACGACAGTGACGACGGTTTGCTGGAATATCTAGAAGATATCATTGGCACGAGTAAATATAAGCAACCTATTGAGGAGTCTGCTACTCAAGTCGAGGAACTTAACGAGATTTGCGTTGAGAAATCTGCCCGGGTACAGCATGTCGAGAAGGAAAAAACCAGCCTCGAGGACAAAAAGGAGGCCGCACTTGAGCTCATCCGGAACGAGAACGAGCTCACGGTAAGGAAGTCTGCGCTTTACCAAATCCATATTGCGGATAGTGCAGCGAACATCAATGTCACTGGGGAGATGACCACCCAATTGCAAGCACAACTGGATGAAGAGCTAGAGAAGCATCGGGGCAACGAAGATGAGATCAAGAAGCTGGAGAGAAAATACAAGGCCGGTTCTAAAGAAGTGGAGGAAGTGGAGGCTGCTACAAAAGCTATTCTTAAAGAGTTAGCCAAGAGCGAAAAAGAGAATGTGAAGTTTCAGGAAAAGGAAAAGTTTCTTGCTCAGAAGCAGAAAAAATTGCAGAAGACGATTCAGACGGTTTGTTCCTATGGGTCTTGAGATGCGTTAGATTGCAGGCTAACATCTAAAAGAATAGGTTAGCTGCATCAGAGGCGGCTGCTACGATTGAAAAACACACCCAGGATCTCGAGAGATTTGGCAAACAGATTGCGACCCTAGAAACAAATTTGGGTGTCGAAGAAGAGGAATTGGATCGTATCCGTGACACTCTCAGAGGTGACTAATTCTAGCTCCCCGATACTCGTGTTTCTTTGAATGGAATTAATGTATACGCGTAGAAAAAACGCAGGGATATTCGGATCAGATCGCCGTCAAGCAAAAGACACTAGAGCCGTGGAAAGAGAAGATCAACGAGAAGCAGTCTGCCATTGCGGTTGCGCAGAGTGAGCTTGACATTCTTTATGAGAAAAATAATGCTAGCCAGAATGCCATGGAAGAAGCTCAAACAAAGATTGCTGTCATTGGCGAGTCTCGCGCTGTGAAGGAACAGGAGCTCAAGGATTGCCAGAAGGAGATTGCGAAGCTCAGCAAGCAGGGCCAGAAAGTCCAGACTGAGCTCGAGAAGATAAACCAGAAGGAACCACAGCTACGGAACAATGTTTCTGGGGCAAGGCAGAAGGCCGATGAAGCGAAGGCCTCCCTTGCCGCCACCCAGACTCAGGGTAACGTCTTGACTGGACTGATGCGATTGAAAGAGTCTGGTAGAATCGAAGGATTCCATGGCCGTCTCGGGAATCTTGGAACGATTGATGCTAGATATGATGTTGCTATCTCGACAGCCTGTCCCCAACTTGACAACATGGTCGTGGACAGCGTCGAGGCAGGCCAACAGTGTATTGATTACCTTCGCAAGAACAACCTTGGAAGAGCCAACTTCATTTGCCTCGACAAACTCCACTCCAGAAATCTTAATGCAATTGCAACGCCAGAGAATGTGCCTAGGTTGTTCGACCTTGTCAAGCCGAAGAGTCCGATACTTGCTCCTGCCTTCTATAGTGTCCTCCAAGATACCCTTGTTGCAAACGACCTTTCTCAAGCTAACCGTATTGCGTACGGAGCTAAGAGATGGAGGGTTGTGACACTAGAGGGACAGTTGATTGATAAATCGGGCACCATGACTGGAGGTGGTCAGACTGTCTCAAAAGGAAGGATGTCAAGCAAACTTGTCGCCGATACTTCCAAGGAGGCAGTTGCCAAATTGGAAGCCGATAGAGACACGCAGGAGAGAATCTTCCAGGAGTTTCAACAACAACGAAGTGAGCTAGAGTCAACTCTCAGGGATATAAAAGGACGCATACCAGAGGCAGAAGTCATGGTTTCTAAGATTGTGCTCGAGATCGAAGCTGGGAACAAACAAAGGACTGACTTGGAGAAACGGATCCGGGAATTGAGTGCACAAGGCAAAACCTCTAAGGTAGATGGTAAACAAGTTTCAACCCTTGAGAGTAGGATTGAGCAGCTAGGCCGGGAGATTGGGGGGCTCAACTCCGAAACTGCCGGGGTGGAGGAAGAAATTAAGTCTCTGCAGAACTTGATCATGGAGGTTGGTGGTATCAAGTTGAGATCACAGAAGTCCAAGGTGGACGGCATTAGAGAGCAACTCGAGACACTGAATGAACAACTCTCTAACGCTGACATGGCACGAACCAAGGCTGAAAAGAGTCGAATAAAGGCGGAAAAGGCATTCAATGGCAGCACGAAAGAGCTTGAGAATGTCGCAGTTGGGCTTGAAGAATTGCATGAGGAAATCCAAGAGCATGCAAAACTGGCCGAGGCCAGTAATGCAAAGGCAGAAGAGGCACAGACTTATCTCGAGGAGAGGTCTGAAGAACTTGCTGCTGTTAAGGAAGAACTTGATGAGAAGCAAGGGGAACTTAATAAAACTAGAGCTGCCGAAATTGAGATGAAAAACAAGTTGGAAGAGCACCAGAAGGCGCTTGTGGACAATCAGAAAAGATTAAGGCATTGGGAACAGGAACTGGGCAAGTTGGAATTGCAAAGTGATAGGTATGTAGTTACTGTGATTACGGATACGGGTTTGGTACTAATATCGGTTGCAGCGATGGTGCCAAAGCGGCCGAAGAAAATCTTAGTCTGCCTGAGTATACCGAAGATGAACTGGCAGACATGGATAAGGCTCAATTAAACGGCCAGATTGCAGCTCTAGAAGGTCCTTACTCTGTCCAAAATGGTCTGCTGTGGTGGATGCTGATCTGATGAATAGAAAAATTGCAAAACGTGAACGTCGACATGGCCGTCCTTGCCGAGTATCGTAAGCGTGTTGAGGAGTACCAAAAGCGGAGCAAGGACCTTGAAGAATCAGTTATCGCTCGTGATTCCGCCAAACAACGGGTGGACGACCTCCGGAAACGACGACTTGAAGAGTTTATGGAAGGATTTAGCGCTATCTCATTACGACTAAAGGAAATGTACCAAATGATCACTATGGGCGGTAATGCCGAGTTAGAGCTTGTCGATAGTTTAGATCCCTTCTCAGAGGGGATTCTCTTCAGTGTTATGCCGCCGAAGAAGAGTTGGAAGAACATTTCCAATCTTTCCGGTGGTGAGAAAACACTTAGTTCGCTTGCGTTGGTGTTTGCTTTACACCACTATAAACCCACTCCATTATACGTCATGGACGAGATTGACGCTGCGTTGGATTTCAGAAACGTCTCAATTGTTGCTTCGTATATCAAGGAGCGGACTAAGAATGCCCAGTTTATTGTCATTTCTCTGAGAAATAACATGTTTGAACTTGCAGCACGATTGGTTGGTGTGTATAAAGTCAACCACATGGTAAAACATCCCCTCTCCTCACCCTTCCCGTTTTTACCTACCTATTTAGAAATTATGCTAACCACTGCAAACAGACTAAAAGTGTCACTATCGAGAATCGAGATTATGTAGAGAAGAATTAATTTCCTTTTGGTTTTATCATTGCTTTCTTGTATCGTAGTAGGGTGGGTCTATGGGGTTTGGGTGCTGTTTTATGCCGTTACGATTGTGATGCTCTAGAAACATGGGTTATTGGGTAATCGTAGTTTTTTTCCGTGATCGCTGTTTTGGACTATTGTTCCTATATTCAGAACCGGGCGGAGCCAAATAAAAAGGATCTCATGGTTTGACCTCAGAAAAAAAAGTCCTCGTGTCACCCACCCAAACGCCCAAATGCTTAGCAACGCCTCCCAAACCAGAACTGCAACGATGCCGGTGCCCTAGTATGATAGTGGTAACTTGAATCACCGTAACCGCAACAACCCCCTCACATCTGGTCACTCGTCCAAAACTCACAGTTCATTTCCTCAGATCCTAGCAAATCCCCCCGAGTCGATCACCCGCACTTGCATTGCCGGGACCAACCAACCAACGTTCATCCTCCCAGTGACTCATCCTCCCCTCTCCCACTTCTGCACGCGACAACTTCGGTAACTTCGCACACACACACGTTGCCAACACGTGACTCACACGTCGACCCCCTGACAAAAGTGCAACGAATCCAGCTGAATCATGTAGCCCCGCGCCGACGAACGAGTATTCTATATATTCACCACCTCCTTCCCCGCCTTGACGGAAAGGTGGAGCCCAAGTTTGTTTGGGTGGAATTCGTTGACGGTACGTATGGTAATTTGCACGGGGCGTATGCAGGTCATTATTGACGGGTGTTCTGGTTCGTTGGTACAGGGGGGGAGTCAAGTTGTGCTGTAGAGGGGAGTGGTGTTATTACTCATACTGGTAAGGCACACGTGTGATGATTTGAGATAAGGCGGGGGGGGGTTATGGGGATGTGGGGGATATATTAAGAGGTGTTTCCGGTGTTAAATAAAGTTCTTGTACGAGTATACTTTTTTTTCACTTTTATTCATTCATTTGCTCCATGTTCGGGGATGTGGGTGAATTACTGTGAGTCATATCAACACAAAACACAACAGAACATATCAACAACGCGTAATAATTGAATAAATAAACAATCTCTGCCCACAATATGGATGTTACTGCCATTCGAACAACCTCCCATCCAGCCATTCTCCAAGGGAGTGAAGAGAAGGAGAAGGAACCCGAAGCCATGCTCCCCTCGCGCGCAACCACCTCATCCTCACTCGCCCCCTCGTCCGCAGAAACGGCCGAAACCACCCCTCTACCCACCTCCTCCTCCTTCACCTGTCCACCGCCCTCCCAGCCAACGACCCCACTAACCGAGACCACGGATCCCTGGGAAGAGCTCTCCGCGGGCACTGCCGAAACCTCCCTGTCAGCTACCTTCTCGATTCTAAAGGGCTTCAAGCGCATCCCAATCTACGAACGCAGGGCGCAATGGCTGGCAGAGCAGCAGGCACGGCGCGAGCAGGTATCCCACCCCCACCTGGTGCTCCCGCGCGGGAACGCCCGGGACTTCAACCCGAACGCGGACTTACCATTCCCAATTACTGCGCAGTTCTTGCAGTCGTATGGTGGGAGGGAACAGGCGATGGAGAGGGGGAGGAGGGTGCATTGGAGTGGCAACCAGGAGGGTGGTGGCTCGGGGAGGACGGTAGTTGCAGCTGGGATGGTTGTTGGGATGAGTGAGGGAGAGGAAGA
>QFET01009019.1:0-10837 GCA_003316355.1 Tuber calosporum | reverse complement strand
CAGAGGTTGCCCAGAGGGGGAACCATCATCCCCAGCAAGATCCATAGCGTCGGGCGGAGGGAGTGGACCTGGGCGAGACACGGCAGTGGGGACAGGAGGCGGGGGAGGAGAAGGGCGGTAAGGACAGTCGCGATACCTGGCGGAGTGGTAGCCACCACAGTTGGTGCATCTGGTGGGGGAAGAGACACAACAGTTGAGAACTGGTTTCAGGTTGCCACCCTTGGGGCAGGATGGGTTGGGACAGCGGTACTCGGCCCTGGTATGGTGGAGGGAGCACAGGCGGCAGACAGGGTGATCAACTTTGCACCGGGGGCCGACATGGCTGGCTAGCTATCTGTGTCCGTGACCCTCCTTATATAGGCGCAATTCCCACAACCCTAACCCTGCTGACTTTACTATGAGTCACCTCTTTACTATGACTGCCGTGTGAGTCATAGTATAACAAATATCCTATGACTCACAATTTGAGTCATAGTATACAATCCCCATAGTATCCCATTTCCATACAAGGTCATGTGTGCTAATCGCGTTACATGTGTGAAACCCCAGACTCATACTTGTAGTCAGGTGCGAAAGTCATAACATCATATGATCTCACAATTGTAAGTCATGAAACTATAAACATAAATCAAATCAAACACCATAATCATAAATGATCTCACAAATCGTGAGTCATGTGAAACATTCTATATTGCTAAGTCACGATTTGTGACAATAGCTCCTCTCTCCCCGCAGCTTGAGTCCCATCAAGCTATTCACCAAGTTTCATCACCTGGTTCCCAAATCTTCTCGCATCGCGACGGAACTTCCGTAAAATATGTTCCCTTGTTCGTAACTGTTTCCTGACCATCTGCAATGTCAGGTCTGCTACCTGGATAGTTCGTTTTTGGTGTGCAATGGTGGCTTGTTGCGCTTCGAGGGTCTCCTCCTGGAGTCTGATCGTTCCTTGGGCCTCATCCAGTTGGATTTCTAAACCCGAAATTTTTCTTTAAAGGCATTCGATATCGGCCTGCGTGTGTTGGCTTTCGGTATCGTTGCTACGGGTTTCCTCACCCCTCTCTAACCTTCCCTTCCTGGCTTCCGTGCACTGAGCATCCTTCCTGCTCAGTTCTTCTCTTTTACCCCACGCCTTGGAGTAGTATCCCGCCCGGATCTTCGCATCCCGGTGGGCTAGACAATTATTTCAGTAGCACCCCTCCCATCTCGTTTCTGCATGTGGTTGTCTTGGCTAGTAACTGGCCCCTCCCTTGTGTTCTCTATGGACGTTGCAGTGCTCGTCTTAGCATGCCGTCCAGCTCATCGCGTTGTGTTCTGATGCCCTTTGCTGGTCCTTTACAGTCGCATAGCCTGAGCTAGTTGGAGTGACTTCTCGCATTGGTCTCCCCAACCGTCGTTCGTTGTTTCTTGTTTGATTTCTTCCCAGCCTTAGTTTATCAGAGTATCGTTCGTGGAGGTCTTTGATTGCATTTTTGCGTGTTTGAAGTTTTCCGCTGGGTACCAAACTTTATCGTGATCAGGAGAATATCCTATCCACTTCGCTCAACATTGGAGTTTTCCGTAATGTAGTCGTGAATCAACTATTTCTTCAAGTTCGTATTCTGTTTCGCCTTCGATTTCAATTGGTTGTGGTGGTGACTGGATCTGTGATTGGAATCTTTGGTCTTGGTTGGGTTCGAGAAGTGAGATGTGGATGGTGTTGTGTATTCTCATGGATGGGGGAAAGTCCAGCTTATATGGACTGTTCCCCACTCTTGCCAAGATCTTGAAGGGCCCAATCTTTCTGTAATCGAGTTTCTTGCATGGCCTTGTGGTCCTTACATTCCTTGGTAGGAACTATACCATATCTCCTGATTTCAAATTCGGATCGGGTTTTCTGTGTTGATCGTAATTTCCTTTCTGTCGAAGTTGTGCAGCCACCATTTACTCGCGTAGGGTATCGTGCTATTGGTTCTTTTCGTTCGCCGGAAACTTCCGATCCGGTATCAGCTAACCACTTGTGTCATGTTTCCGGTGTTGTCCGTAGTTTGCAAAGAAGGGTGTTGTCTTAATTGTTTCTTGTTGTCCGTTATTGTATGCGAACTCCGCAAAAGGTAATAGTTCGTTCCAATTATCCAGTTGATAATTGACGTATGCTCTCAGGTATTGTTCCAGGATGGCATTGATTCTTTCAGTTTGTCCATCCGTTTGTGGATGGTAAGCCGTGCTCAGTTTTCTTTCGATTCCTCACCTCACGGCAGTTTCCTTCCATAGGTCCGAGGTGAATAGTATCCCCCTATCGGTGATGATATCTTGCGGTAGTCCGTGTAACCGAAAGATTTCTTTTGCAAAGGTTTGGGAGAATTATTTTGTTGTCATGTCTTTCCTGCATGCAACAAAATGACTCATTTTTATCAGTCTGTCGATGACTACCAAGATGGCGTCATAGCCGTCCGATTCTGGTAAATCTGTGATAAAATCCATTGAAATCGACTTCCATGGCTTATCTGGTGCTTCGTTTGATTGTAGTTGACCATATGGAGCATGTCCGGATGATTTCGTTCGTTGACAAATGTCGCAGTTCTTGACATATTTCTTGATCGTTTCCAGCATTCCGGGCCGGTAGTAACTGCGACTGATGAGTTCCGTGGTCTTTGCTGTCCCTCCATGTCCTGCTTGTAAAATGTTGTGATTTTTTCTGATAAGTTCTGTCCTTATCTTCTCCTCTTCTCGTACCCAAATCTTGTTCTGGTACCATAGGCAGTCATCCTTCTATTGGCATAGCCCCAAGGCTACATCCTTCATTTCTTTTGTTCCTTGTTCGAGTGCTTTCCTTATCTCTTGTATGTGCGGGTCCTTCCCACTCTGTTCCTTAAGATTTCTCATCTCTTCTCTGGGAAAGCTAACCGTATCCATTTCCTGTATCCTTATCTCCTCAAAGTATTTTTCTTGTGGTAATAGGATCCTTTGCTTCTGTTTGATCCTGTCGTCATCTTCTGCTGGAGCATCTTGACCTCTTCTTGTCAATGCGTCTGGCTTGCCGCTTTCCTTTCCGGGCCGATATTCGATCCGTATATTGTATTGGCTTAACTTCTCGCTCCACCGGATCTGTCGTTCATTGCGATCTTTTGTTGTTGTGAAAGGGACCGGATTCTTATGGTCAGTGAGGATCCTTGTCTTGTGATGGCTTCCCAACACATATCTTTTCCATTCCTTGAGTGCCTGTACTATGGCCAAGAGTTCTTTGTCGTGAATATCGTAGTTGCATTCCGTATTCGTCTTTGTCTTTGATCGGAATGCCACGGGTCGCCATTTCTCGTCTTCGTACTGTTGCGATAAAATTCCTGAACAGACATATATCGATGCAAATATTTCAATCATAATCGGTTTTTCCAGATTGGAATGGGTGAGTACGGGTGCAGACGTTATTTTTTGTCTAATCGTATCGAACGCCTTGCTTTCTGCTGTACCCCACTGCTATTTGGCATTTTTCTTTGTCAGATTGTATAGAGGTTTTGCTGTCATGCTAAACCACTCAATGAATCTTCGGTAAAAGTTGCAGAATCCCATGAATCTTTGGATATCAGTTTTGTTCTTCGGAATTGCCCATTCCCATATGGCTGCCGTCTTGATAGGATCCATCCGGACTCCTTCTTGGTCAATAATAAATCCTAAGTATTCCACCTCTGTCTTGTGGAATTCGCACTTATTTGGCTTGATTTTCATTCCGGATTTTCCAATCGCTTCCAGGATTTTTCCCACGTCTTTCTGGTGCTGCTCCATTGTTTCTGAGTACACCAGTACGTCATCCAAATATACTATGCAGCATATGTCCAAGAATCGGTGTAACGTTTGATTGATCCATCTCTGGAATGTTGCTGGTGCACTGGTCAAGCCGAATGGCATTACCAAGTATTCGTAAGTTCCGTATCGTGTCGCAAATGTAGTTTTCCATTCGTCTCCTTTGTTGATCCGCACGTTGTGGTATGCATCTTTAATATCCAGCTTCGTAAAGTATCGGGCGGTATTTAGTCTATCCAAGGCTTCGCCGATGAGTGGTAGTGGGTACCGATCTTTTTTCGTGACTTCATTAAGTCCACAGTAATCCACGCATATTCGGAATTTTCAGTCCTTCTTCTTGACGAAAAGGATGGGTGCTCCTGTTTCCGCGAAGGAGTCTCGTATCCATCCCCGTGTCAGATTCTTTTTCAAATAGCTTCTCAATTCATCCAGTTCCGCCGCTCCTAGTGGATACAACCTCTTTGCTGGGATTGTCTTTCCATTTTCTAGGTTAATCTCGTGGTCCACTCCTTTTCTGTAAGGCGGTAATGTGGTATTTTCTTTCTCTTCGAAGAGATCCAGGTATTGGTGATATACCTCTGGTATCATCTGTTCCAAGGGTTCTTTCCCTTGATACTTTTTGGCCTTAATATCCAGCTCGGTACTGACATTCATTGCCTTCAAAGCGCATTGGCCGTCCTCCTGGTTCCACTTTAGAATGCCCGTGATCTCTCGTCTTCTATAGAACTTCCCAAAGGCTTGGGCCGAGATCTCGCAGATCTCTATTCGTTTCCGGTCCTTCTTTGTTTCTTCCCAGGTACCCTCTGATTCGTTTCTTCCCCGGTCTCTTTGGTGCTCGGTACTTCCGAATCCTTTGTCTTCTCGTTCAGTCTTTGCAAGTACTTCAACTTCCTTGCATTCCCCGTCCAGGTATCTTTCACATATCAGTTGTGCTTTCCTGTCACGGGAGTTGACTGTATAGTCTTCGTCCCCGAGGTTCATCATTACTATCTTCAGTTCACCTGTATAATCCGCATCTATTACACCCGCGTTGGTTGTGAGCCTGTTCTTGACTGCTAACCCGCTTCATGGTGCAAAGCGCCCATAGGTGCCCTGTGGTAATCCGATGGCTATTCCGGTTCAGATGACTTCTTGCCCTTTGGCTCGTATCGTTGCACTTTCGCTAGCGTACAGGTCGTGTCCTGCCGCCCTCAGTGAGCCTCTTGTAGGCAACGTTGCCTCTTTAGTCACTCTTTTGATGTGGATCTGTTTATCCGTTTTTGCCTGAACCGTTGAGAGCTTCATATCTAAGTTCTCCTCTAAGGCTTCCGCTTCTGGGACTGTAAAGAACCTCGGTGACTCTTTTAAACACCAGGTCATGCATCTCTCACTATCAAACGTGATGGTCCCCTTTCCCCAATCAATTGAGGGGCTATGTTCTCTCAACCATAGCATTCCAAGAACTGCTTCATAGTTTTGTAAATTTACCACCTGGAAGGTGATCATTTCCCAATGGCTACCGTTGTCCATAGGTACTGTCGTCGTATGGGTTACCGGACCCATCGCGCTGAGTTTGCCGTCCGCTAGGTAAATCTCTCGCTGTTGTTTGGCTTTTGCCATAGGCATGCCGTACTTTTCGCATACCTCTTTATCAATAAAGTCCTCAGTCGCTCCAGAGTCGATCATTCCGTTGAGGCTGATACTCTTGTCTCGGCCATGTAGTCGCATTTTTACTATGACATGGTCGTTTTCATGTTCCTGTGATTCCATGTTGTTTAGTACCGCGTAGAAGCTTCGTATCTCGATGGGTTTCTTTTTCCCCTTGTCCCTCAGACCATCGCTTACTGGGGACCGTCGTCTTTTTCCTCTTCGTTCTTTTCGGTTTCGAGATCCATTTCGCGGATTGCTGTTCTTTGTTTCCATCGCGGGTTCTGAACCCTACTGACTGTCCTCGCTGGGTATTCTTTATCGTCTTTCGGGTTGGTGCAGTTTCTCATCATGTGTCCTGGCTTCGCACATGCTATACACAGATTGTTGTTTCTTCTCCTCCAATATTCGGTCTTCGATATGTTAAGAGCTTGTCTTCGCCTAGTCACATCTAGGTCCATTGGATCTCCTCGAGGATCCTATAGTCGCAGAGTTTTGAAGTTACCGTCGTAGTTTCTGGCGTTGTCGTATGTTTTGGTCTTTGACCTTCCCTGCACATGTTTGATAACGTCCAAGCGGTTTTCTTGATTGATGGCCCATACCGCCATTTCTTGAGTCGTCGTGAAATCTTGTGCCCTCATGGCCCTTGCGTTCTGAATTTCTTCATGTAAGCCTCTTAGGAAAGCCCTTCCCAAGGTTGCTTCATCGTATTCTGCATCTGTTGCCAATACTCGTAACTCGTTCCAGAAATCAGTTACATTCCTGCTCCCTTGCTTGATTTTCACGATTTTATTTCTTGCCATTTCCCTAGCATCCACGTCGCCGAATTGGATACGTAGAGTGGCTTGAAATTATGCCCAGTTATTCTATGTGGCTGGCGTCTTTCCTTCTACATATGGAGTAATCCATTTGCCTGCTGATTCTCTCAGTAGGCATTTGGCAAAGTCCACTTTTAATCCGTCTTCGTTTTCTCCCCATCCTAGTGCTGTGTAGTACATTGCAAGTTCGACTAGCCATGCTTGCAGTTTCGTACGGTCACCTGTAAATGTATCAAGGGTTTTGATTTTCGGCCTTCGTACCGTGTGTTCTTGTTGATTTTCCTGAACTGTTCTGACCAACTCTGGGAGTTGTTCTCTCGTGAGAGTTATCGTATCCGCTGGTCCTGCTACCCCGGACATTCTATGTATTGGGGATGCTCCTGAGCTTACTGACCCTGATGTTGATCTTGCTTCCGGGGTGGCCGGGCTTGGAGGTCTTGGGGATCCATCTCGCGATATCTCGCTTAAGGCTTGTCCAAGTTCTGCTTGTAGTCCTAAGAAAGTCTGTGGGTCCTTGAAGTCTGGTACTTCTGTGTCTGTAGGTGAATCCGTCTTGTATTCGTTAAGTGTCGCAAAAGACGCAACCAAATGTTACAAACCCATCCCTAGTCTGCCGGACAAGGCACACTATCTCCTTCAACTAGAACAGGTAACGATACGTACCGCTCGTCTTACCTTTCTTCAGGTCTCGTAGCCTTATGTCGCCTAGGGAACGCTGAGTCCTTTCACTCCTATCCCGTGCGACTGCTCCTTAGCGATACGCTTCTTGAATCACCTTTCGGTCGGTGATATAAACGGATGGTCGTCATAAGAATAAAGGGTTGATTGAATGAATAGTAAAAGTATAACAGAGGAAGTAACTTAGGTGGTTGCGTGAAGAGCTAGCTATCTGTGTATTTTTTTTTTTTTTTTTTTTTTTTTTTTTTTTTTTTTTTTTTTTATATCGTGTATTGCTTGTTAAGGTATAAGAACTCGCATGCATTGTGAGATATGGCGTAAAGAAAACCTTAAAACCAAAACGAAGAAACAAAGGAAAGAACACCCCCAAAGCAGCTAGTAATGCCTTGCATAAGACACGTCACCACATACGGTTAATCAAAAAGTTAATGAAACAAACAAAGACCCGAGGGCCAACTTGTAACACAAAAGGAAGCACAACCACAAACACCCTGGCAGACACAAGTCAATGAAAATATAACCTAAAGCAGCCAAGGCGGAGAGGAAGCATGAAGGAGAGGGGCCACGGGGGAGGCAGGGGAAGAGGGGAAGATCATTAGGGAGGGGGAGCGGCGCCCAGGGGCAGGCATAAGGGGGGAGAAGGTGGTGCCCGTCTTGCGGATAAAGCGACCGAGAGCAAGAAGGAGCGGGAGCAAGGACCTGAGAGGAGCCTCAGGGCTAAGGTCGGTGACACCTAGGAGGTGGCGTGACTATTCTAGGGCCGTTGAGGGACAGTGTAGGATGGCGTGGCTGAAAGTCTCATCATCCTCCCCACAACTGGGGCAGAGGGTGGGAAGGCCAACGGAAAACCCGGAGGGGTGTGCCGCAAGGTAGCTCTTGTGTGAGCGCATCTGATGCACGTGCCCGGCAATGAACTTCCCAAGGCCCATGAAGGGGTGAGGCGACACGCGCCTGTGGAAACGATAATAATCGGGAGGAGGAGCGGTCCTGAGCCAGTCATCCATAAGAAGATCATGGGCCTTCTGGCGCAGAACACAGTACGCAGAGGTCATGGCTGTTGCAGGCGGTAGGGGGGGGGGAAAGATACTAGATCCGTCCTAATCAAGGGGGCAAAGGACAACGAGCCCAAGAGCGGTAGTGCCAGAAGAGCCTGAGCATCATTTGGGGAGTGTGTGCATACTGGGGGTGTAGGGGGGGACGTCCGCCAGCTCTGGGGCATAACATTGGTGGGCCGACGCCTACAGAGGTGTCGGAATGAATCTGGTGCATGGAACTGTAGCAGCGAAGGAAAGTCAGGAGGAAGGCGAGCTGCAGCAGGACTGGCAGAGGGCGGGAAGGACACTAGCCGGAGGGCGGCTAGGCAACGACGGTGCCTGGCCAAGGAGGCGACTGGGGGGAGGCAGGATTCTGCGGAGAGGATCGGGGTTGGAGTGGATCGGAAACAGTTGGTGACCCATCGCTGAACAGAATGCCAAAAAACCTCCATTCGGTCCAGAAGTGAGCAGGAGGGCACCAGAAGGTCTGCTCCATAGAGGAGGATTGGTAACAGAAGGGAGACGGCTAGCCTGTGGTATAAATGGGGGGAGAGGCCAGACCCTGGGGTTGACAGCCGCTGAACAGTGGAAAAAGCACCTTAGGCAAGAGAGAGGCGGCGGGAAAAATGTGCGTGAGTGGAGAGAGAAGGGGTAAACCAGTAACCCAGCCATCGGACTTGGGTCTGCGGGGAGAACAAAAGTAAATCAATAGCGATTGGAGAGAAATCAAGTGCCCCCCGCTGAAGTGGAGTCCTCCAATGCATCAGCTCAGTCTTGGGGACCGAGAAGAACACACGACGAATAGAGGCCCTACGCTTCAGACGGGAGTAGATGAGCTGTAGGGAGCGAACATTGCCCTGATAAGAAGGAGATGCCACGGTTATGGCAAAATCATCAACATAGGAAAGAATAAGCCCCTTAGGGACCGAAAAATGCAAGAAACATAAAAACAAACGACAAAGGAGACACAGGCGACCCCTGAAGGGTGCCGACGGAAACAGGGGAAAAGGTCCTTGGAGAACCTTGAAACAGTAAGGAAGAAGTGCGACCAGTGAGGAAAGACATGACCCAGGCCACAAGATAGTGATTGACCCCCTTTCTCTTGAGGGACTCGGCCAAAACAGATGAGTCAACATTGTCAAAACCACCTTAATATCAAGGAAGAGGGTGGAGACCTAGAGGCGTGGACGTTGAAAGGAGCGGACAGTGTGAACCAAAGAAGCACCGGCATCAAAGGAGGAAAGACCAGGAAGAGAGTCACATTGGTTAGGACTCAGGAGCCCAACCGCACGGGTGATGGGCTCCAGGCGGGAGGCGACAACCCTTTCCAAGATCTTGGAAAGGGTCTGAAGAAGAACAATAATGCGAAAGGAAGAAGGAGAATCATAAGAGTCTTTGCCGGGCTTATCAAGGATAACCTCATTTGCCCTTTTCAGAGAAGGGGGGTGGAAGCCAAACTGCAGGAGCGGGCCGAGGAGATGGGTGAGAATCAAAGGGTTGATAGTGTGCACCTTCTTCCAGACAGAATACGGGATTGTGTCTGGGCCAGGGGCGGAGGAGGAGGAAGAGCGAGCCAGGTTGGAAGCCACTTCCTCAGTTGTGAGGGGGGGCAGTCCCCGTACGGGCGCAGAATGGAGGGGAGGGAAACAAAGGGGCGAGGAGGGAAAAAATGGTCAAGGAGGGCCTGGTTCATACCCTGCGGAGGATCGGCCCCTGGGAGGCAGGGGAAACGAGCGGTGGGGCGGCCAAGGGCCAGCCTTCTAGTTGTCCAAATAGTGCGGAGGGTGGTTGACCTGAGGAGGTCAGACCTGTGGGCCCTCTTTGCTGCCTTAATCGCCTTAAAGTACCCACGCTTTGAGAGGCGGGCAGCGTCATGCGCACCACGGAGGCAGTCTGGGCGTCTAGCCATTCGTGAGGCAGAGTGGAACTCCGGTCGCAGAGTCGAAAGTAGAGAAGACCACCAGGGTTTGGCGTAGAGGGAGGGGCGGGACAATGGGGTGTGCTCCTTAAGGAGAGAAGTGAGGAGGGTAGAGTGACAGTCGAACCAGGTACTTAGGGAGTGGGCCTTAGGGACAGAAAACACCTTAAGCTCTTCCTCCAGCGCGGGCCACTCTGTCAAATCTCAGTTAGGGGCCGGAGCTGGTGTGGCTGCCGTAGGATGAGCGAACGTGATGGAAATAGGAATATGGTCAGAACCAGTGGTGGAAAGGGGAGTATCCCATAGTTGAAAATAGGGGCCAATAGCAGGGGAAACAAATGCAAGGTCGATAAAACTAGGGCGGCAAGAGCCACCCAACGGGAAGCGAGTGAAGACACCAGGAGTATTTAAAAGTGAAAAACCCAAGGCAGAGGCCCCGTCAGCATACGGGGATGAGGCTGCAAGCTCCCGATGAGAGAAGTCGCGCAGGGGGTTTGCAGCAGGAAGGTGAATATTGAGAGCTCCCAGGGTTAAAACAGGAAAATCAACAGAGGGAAATACAACAGAGGGAGGAACAGTTGCCACAAGGAGACGAAGGAGAAAACCAAGTACTATAGGAATTCAAGATACCTAAACAAGGAAAAGAAAACCCAAAAGCCGTAGTGCACTGGAAAAAATCCAACCCATGACATCCCGCCTACCGCAAAACATAGGAAGAATAATACAGGACTTGAGCAAGGGAGCAGAAATATAAAAGGCCACCCTAGGGGAACCAGAAGAAAAAGCTTGCGGGTGAAAGGAAGAATACCCACGAAAGGTAGGAAGGCGGCCCCTGTAAACAGCGGGATCCTGTAAACAAACAACAGAAGGAGGGAGCGATAACCCCGCAAAGGAATTAAACAAGGAAAGAAACACATCCCAGCTCACAAGGCTGTTGTGTTGGACAAAGGACAGAAGTGAGTGGAGTGGAGGGGTGGGGGAGGAAG
>QFET01009017.1:302-13379 GCA_003316355.1 Tuber calosporum | reverse complement strand
GGATTCGCGATGTGAATATAATGGGGTGTTGGTGCTCTCTCCTACCCTATCTCCCGGAAGGGAACGAGCAGGAGAAGCGCAGGTGGGATCGGAAAGGGTATTATTGTAAAACTTGATATCGTCAAGTCTGAAAGTTTCGCTCAATTCGAGTTTTTTTAAGAGGATCGTTGGTTATCAGAATACAGTGTAACCTGTTTATACTTGAGTAGAATCATAATGTACAACATTCTTAACTGATTTTATTCTTTTACCATACTGTTTGATTCAATTATATTTATCTTCATCTACAGTTGATGTCTTGGATGTGGTGGTAACTTTTAGGAATCCATCTTCCAGTTATGGTATCATAACCCAGATTATGATATAACAGAATAGAATTTCATTTCATAATTTTTACAATTTCCTCCAACAACTAATCCCCACATATCACAAATCTTTCTTAGTCAAATTTGTGAATCACAACTATTATTGTATCAACAGTCACAGTGATTACACAAGATGAATGCCTAAAAGTGAAATCAACAACGATAATACTTTCAACTTTATTCATCCTTATCATATCATTTCAAGGTTTGATCGACATCCCTCATAGCACGATGGTAAAGTATCAAAATTTCAAGGTGAATGAAATTTATCCCCACAATTACAATAACCTCATACTGATTATCAAATACTTATATTTTTACAGATGTGATACTATGATGATATAATATAAAATTGTAGCTGTGAAAGCATATATATTATGTGATTCCACATCCAGCCTGATACTCCTTCAAGTTAACTTTTAATAATATTATCAAACTATCATACATAATAAACACAAACTATTTACACCTTCCAAAATAGCTTCAACAAATTCTTTCTGATAATTGATATATCATCCTTGATAGCTCTATCGTACCTCTAATCCACTTTTACACTTCTAGTAAGATATCACACAATCTTTTGTGGGAATCAAAAGACACTAGTATGATTGCGCTCTCTATAATATAAAAACTTGACATGATCATACCCACAAGCACACTACCCCTACCAGTACATACCGGCAAAACCCACATTGTGCCATGGGTACAAGTAGCAAGGCTGAAACCTTATGCTCAATATGTCAACTACCTTTTATGCGCTAAAAAAACTGTTTTCATTTCAAGTTTTACTTACTAGATTGTAAACATATTCTCAAGTATATTAATGATATAAAACTTATTCAAACCTGACAACAAAATTGCCACTATCCCGATTTCCCATCATGTGGACAATTGGTAATCAACTTCTTGCTAACATGTCCGGCTACCTCCTACCCAGGTAGGAAAGTCGGGAATCTGCATGTCTTTTCAGTCCATTGGGTAAATGGACACATGAGCACACTGTTCTCGTAGGCGACCCAATGCGGCAGGGCTATCTGCGTATTGACTCTTAGACTTAATCCCCAAGGCTCCCGATTTAGCTGTCACGGGTAGGTATCAGATAGGGGGAGAACCGGGGGCGGGTAGCGTCAGAGTTTGATACATGCGAAGGGTAGGAGGTCAGTGAGGATTTTGGATGTACGAATCCTTTTGTCATTTGGTTTCGAGGATGGGAAGGTAGTTTTGGGGATTGAGGGAGACCCGCGCAAGGGGATGGGTGGGGAATCGATGGAGGCTTTAGAGGCTCCACTTGACAGTTCATCTTTGGGGTTATGCTACACATAGAGAGGCCCAAAAGCTATAGTAATGACACCCCGAGCAAGATCTAGCAACGAAGTCAGGCAACTATAAGCAACATGTGCCGGTTTTCCGTATTCAGTAAATCGCCCAACCTCGGCCTCCTGATCCCACAAAACTCTCTAGTCTACTTTCTCCCTGGCATTAATGGCAGCAACTGTCTCTTCAATCTTCCCAAATGGCCATGAGAAAGGCGGGTACAAAAATGGCCTAAGATCAAATCGATTATCGTCAGGGCTGTACTGCTCGGCATGATATGCAGGTGTCAGGACTGTCATCTTATGTCTGTTAATCGCGTAGTAGTAAAAGAAATTCCGAGTCTTGGTTGCGATAGCTCGAGGGCTCATCCTGTCTCCCCACGTGTGCAGGAGCCTGTTGAACACGCTCCAGGGCCCTAGTTTGTGGTTCTTGCGCAACTGGCCCAAGATGGAGAGTTCGTCGTATGTAAAACCCATGTCTGCCTCGTCGGATTGCACATACGAGCTTGTTATGGGCTCAAGCTCGGCTGTTGGGATCGCGGTGAGGAAGGAGTGTAGGATTGGCAGGTTGAACTTGGTTGCGGCGTAGGATATGAAGCGTTTTAGGTCGGTCTTGGATATGCCGCCGATGGGGTTAATGTCTGCGCTTGAGCAGTCATATTTGGTCATGTAGCCGCGGAGACTATGTAGTAGTTGCATTAGTTAATATCCACGTCCGGGATCATTCTAGAAGAGGCACCATTCATCGACGTTCGCGCTCCCAAGAACCAATAAACCGCCTTGTTTTCCGCGACACCAAGGAAGTAGCTGAGCGAACAAGTATGCTAAGACCATCCTCAATCGTGCCTATTGTCCTTCATCAGCGATCACTCGCCTATGATCTCATGTCGGGCAGGTACTGACTTGAATATTTTGCAGAGCCAAATTCTCCGTCTTTGTGCCACCGTGGACCCTGAATTGAGGCCTCGCTCCGGTAACAAAGCTAAATATATCAGTAGCTGCCTTTACCAAGGAGTCCATATTCAGGTCAATGTGGTATGCCCCGATGGCATCCGCCAGACCCTTGGCACGCGTGCGAGTGTCTACACTAGAATTCTTGGTACCCATGAAACATGTATGGAATATTCTCCCAGCGAGCTCCTGAGGTGTCCTCGGAACCCAAGTGGACTCCTCCGGCTCTCCGCACACCCTTCGTGCATCTTTGATTACTTGCTCCTCTGGCCACGATAACTTCGATTAGCCTTAAATACCTCCAATATCGAAGTGAAAAAAAAGACACACCGCCATTCTGACAAGCCTCAAGAACAAGACTACACATTGAATGAACAATGACAGCAGTGGCGCAACTATCAATACCACCACTCAACGGCAAAAAGTAGCCGGAAACACCACCACATCTACGGAGGTAGTCCCAAAGCCAACAAGCAGGCCCAAGGGCAATCTCCTCCTCAGGGGCGTGATATCGAACGTCGATGATTGGTGTAGGTTTTAAGGAAATGTCTGCTTTGTCGCTTGGAGCGGAGATACTGATGTCCGCTTCGATACGCTGGTAGGGGGTGCTCTGAACGGCTTGTACGCCTCTGGATGGTGCGAAGCGGAAACTGCGGACTTCTTCAAGGTCCACGGTCGCTGTGACAACTTCCTATTTGCTTATTTCATTAGTGCCCTTACATGGTAGGGCAATCGGGTTGATATACTCACGACATCCTTAAGAGAGAATTGCGTGCCTTGGGCTACAATTTTACCATTAATCCCAATCATGGCACTCCCATCGTAGTAGAGTCTGTCTCCGTCACATCCTTGTTGATTGGCATACAAGTAAATACCGCCGCACTACCACAGGTCAGTATGAGACCCACCGAACCCTCAAGATGAGCACCACATACCTTCTTGGTGGCCTCAGTCATAAGCTCTATTCTCGTCTGTAGCTTCCGCAACTCGTGATGGCTCCCGCTTGAGTTCGTCATAATTTCAATCCCATCCAGGGACATCCCGATATGTGGACTGTTCACCCATCAGCAACTCCCTCCATCCCGCCCACACCTTCTCTTCCACCCAGGACCAAAGAAACCAACCTATTCGGAGTAAACAACTCCTCACAAGTCTCCGGTGCGATACACGTGTCCAGCGTAGATATCGCCGCATCACCAAACGGCACCTTCTTCTGACCTGTGATGGCCATGATGATCCTGGGCAAGTAATGCTCCTCAACATACTTTGTCCTCCCCCACCCTGTGAAATACCTCATCTCACGGTAGTTTCCATCGTTGGCAAGGTATATCTTTGGACGGATGAGCAGGATCCGCTTATTGTGGACAATGACACGACAATTGTAGCGGACATTCTTGTGGCCAATTGGCATCCCGATGTCAAGGAGGATGTCTTGACAATCCTCGTGTGTGATGACCCTTGCGAGCATTTCCCAGGAGTGGAGGTATGTGTCACCTGTCAATGACATCTTGGGTTAGAGTTTGGTTTGCTCGAGGATTGGGAGGGGCAGGGAAATTATTACCTTCTAAGAAGTGATCCAGACAGCCATATCCACTGTCGCCACCAAGATGGACAAGAATCAAACTGTGATTCTAAGCTTGCAAGAGGAGCTCGAACTTACGTTATCTCGAGTTCCGGCCCAACCCTCAAAGAGGCTCCAGCCTCCTTCGCGATCCGGATACTTTCAATGATACGTTCGGCGTTGCCTTCAAAGTCAAGCGCCCATTGGTTTAGCGAGCTATGGAAAATAATTAATGCTCTATCTAGTCCGTAGTAGTGGCAAGAGAGGTTCAAACCAAGTAGCTAGGACTGCGAGATGACCCATTTTAGACGGGCTATCGGAAATGGTTGTCAATCTACCCCAAGGTATCCGTTCTGCGCTTTGTGCTATGCTACTCACAGGTGCGGGGGCGAGGTGACGCAAAGGAACAACGTGCTTCAATATTTGATTCAACTAGGTATCACTAACCGTGCCAAGGTTGTGGCAGAGCCACAACCCAGGCTTGCTTTCTCAACCTTAGGCCCAATAGCTCAACGAAAGATTCGGCTCAACGACACTTTGACACTTAATCCAAACAAAAGTCCCACCACATGAAAATAGAAGATGTAAAAGAGAGGAAAGAAAACGGGCAACTTATTCTCAAAGACTCAAAACAATGTGTGAGAAAGCTGGAAGGACATTTAAAGCATCAGGAAATTTTTGGTGGTGGCTTGTAATTCTTGAATTCACATACAAATTGAATCTGTCGTTGAGTGGAATCTTTCGTTGAGCTGTCAGGCACGGTTAATCTTAGCCGCATTATAACTTGCACAACAAAAACAACTATCCCCATAATGCAATTTTAACTTGAACTGTAACGGAATCCTACAATGTTTCTACTATAACTACAAACTTGATGTTGGTTATAACTTATTTGGGTTTATACCTGATAAGTGCTACTCTTTAGTTGTCCTTTCCTACTTGGTTATGACTTCCTAACTGGTCATTGTTTCCTTGTTTCACTTATCACTACCCCTCGTTGCTTCTACCCATTTGGGTATCGCTATCCTCCTACTATACCTAGTGGATATGTATAGTATTAGCGATCTCTTGTTCCTTCTTGTTTGGATTCCATTACTTGTTTTGTTAGCTCCATCTTGTCGCTTTTAACCCTCTGTTTTCAGAATATAGTTATCTTGTTATGCTGCCTCTGTTCGCATATTTGTTGGACAGGATGTTTGCGCTTTTGTTTAGTTTTCATAGATACAATCTTTTGTATTTAAAGAGCCTGCAATCCTTTAAGGATTCAGACTCTCAAGCCTCACAGGACTATCATCTTCAATACTACAAGTTGAACAGTTACTCTATTAGTTCCATACCTTTAACCTTATCTATTGAATACCTATCTATCGACGCTTCTCTCCATATCCTTATAGTATCTTCAGAGTCCCTTTAGGATTCTTGGGATACTTGGGAGTAGGTTACATGAACAGCCATTGCACGACCAGTGCAGTCTGCTCCCCTACAGACAAATTGATCCAATCATCCTTGACCAAATCCCCCCAAAAATTCCTTCCATGATGCTGAGCAATCTATTGACCCAAGTTACTGCCTGTGCTACGATCTCAGGTTGCTATGCCACAAGCACACTGAACAGGCAACTTTCAAACTGCCCCAGTAGGAGTATTTCCTCTTCCGCAGGCCAATATAGGGCAGGTTACATCTTCCACTACTACATGCTTGAATGCAGTGCATGCCCTGCCTTGCAATCATAACCTCTTAGTACCAGAAGTGTCATTGACCCAGATGGTATGAGCAAAAACATTCCCACCCAGAACAGGGACACAATCCGTAATGTGGTGGTAATACAGTATGCCATATCTGAGATACTGGTGGAATTGCCACCACTGGGCCCAATCCCCTAGGGAGTTGTCCTGTTACAAAGTCCTGATATCTAGCCCATGACATTGAACTGGTCCTGATACCTATCACAATGTGCATCACCCTGGCTATTTGTACTACTGCGTAGTTAGATGATTGTATAAGTATCCATGCATGACAAACCATACAAATAGCAAGCATATTAGAGGTATCTCCTATAATGGTCATACCAATTATCAGTATACAAGGCCTGCCAACCAACCAGTTTCCACTGCCTGCCAAATGCCAGACCAAGTGTAGCCAACCTGGCCTCAGTGCAAGCTATTTCTTGCCCAGTCAGACCTCAATGGTCTCTGATACAGCCAAATTCGAAGAACCCCTTGCAATAGCTTGTACTTAACTAACTTGTGATGTCATCCAGGACATAGAAGTTGCCCTGCAAGGCTTTAAGAGACAGCCTGAACTCCACCAGAGGCATACTGGTAGGTAGTCCAATAAGAGTACTAAACAATTATCTAAGCATATCTTTAACATGTTTCTGGAACTCTTCTAGATACTGCCAGTTGTCTACCAAGAACTCAAGACTGTAATATCCTGTTGCAACATAGAGCGACTCGAACAGTAACAATGTCTTCCACCTACTAATACTACCTGCCCCAAACATGCTACCCATATCCAATATCCTTGCCTATCATCACAGTCTCCTCCTCAGCCAATACCCCACATATCCATCAAAGTTATTATACAAGTTAAAATAATAAACCAAATATGTTAATATGACTATGGAAGAAACTAAAGTCACACTAATCTGCAACAGCCCCCAATCCATACTCCAAAAATTCAACCATAATACCTTCTGTATACTAAATTTCATTCCCTGATCACTCACAATTCAACACAACTTGTCATATGTCTCCTCCATCACCACCTTCACCATCTTCTTAATATCCACAGTGGTCAAAATGTAAATATTATTCACGTAAGACAATACTATCTAGCTAAACCCACTCAACTATCTCATCTGACGATTGAACTAATAGGTAACAAATACTGTGAATAAAAACGGTCAGTCAGTCAACCCTGATCGCTAACTCAATTCGATATATAGAAGGGTGATATTTTCTCATTAAACTGAAATCTCAACCGCCGTACTGAAGACCATCTCCTGATCTACAGTAACAAGATATTGGGCCAACCTTTTACAACCAGTAGGTTGCACAACAGGTTTAAGTTAATAGAGTAGAATCCTCACTCAATCTCTACTGACAGTATAGTACTGTATGTAGGTCTCTCGCAGTGGAGATATTCATGTATATTCACTACTGAAACAGAATTATGGCAACTATAGCGACAATGTGAAGCAAATTATTTTTTGCCCAATTTAACACAAACCAAAATCCTGAGTTAGAGGATCAGTATTGTGACCTTGGCAAGTATGAGTAATAGATATATCATAGGAGAGGATTTGGGTTTGTTATACAATAGTATGTCTGCTTTTGTTACAAATCTATACTTAGTCTGCTGGACAAGGCACACTATCTTCTTTAACAGCAACAGGTAACGATACATACCACTCGTCTTACCGCTCTTCAGGTCTCGTAGCCTTATGTCGCCTAGGGAACGCTGAGTCCTTTCACTCCTAGCCCGTGCGACTCCTCTTTAGCGATCTGTTTCTTGAATCACCTTTCGGTCGGTGATATAAACGGATGGTCGTAATAAGAATAAAGTATAGATTGAACTAATAGGTAAAATATAACATAGGAAGTAACTTAGGTGGTTACGTGAAGAGCTAGCTATCTGTGTCCGTGACCCTCCTTATATTAGTGCTCTTTCCACAACCCTAACCCTGGTGACTTTACTATGAGTCACCTCCCTACTATGACTGCCGCGTGAGTCATAGTATAACAAATATCCTATGACTCACAATTTGAGTCATAGTATACAATCCCCATAATATCCAATTTCCATAAGAGGTCATGTGCACTAATCGCGTCACATGCGTGAAACCACTGACTCATACTTGTAGTCAGGTGCGAAAGTTATAACATCATATGACCTCACAAGCGTGAGTCCCGAAACCATAAACATAAATCAAATCAAACATCATAATCATAAATGATCTCACAAATCATGAGTCATGTGAAATATTCCATATTGCTAAGTTACGATTTGTGACAATAGCTCCTCTCTCCCCTCAGCTTGAGTCCCATCAAGCTATTCACCAAGTTTCATTACTTGGTTCCCAAATCTTCTCGCGTCGTGACAGGACTTCCGTAAAATTTATTCCGTTGTGCGTAACTGTTTCCTGACCATCTCCAATGTCAGGTCTGCCACCTCGATAGTTCATTTTTGGTGTGCAATGGTTGCTTGTTGCGCTTCGAGGGTCTCCTCTAGAAGTCTGATCGTTCCCTGGGCTTCATCCAGTTGTATTTCCAAACCCGAAATTTTTCTTTGGAGGCATTCAATATCTGCTTGTGTGTGTTGGCTTTCGGTATCATTGTTTTGAGTTTCCTCGCCCCTCTCCAACCGTCCCCTCCTGGCTTCTGTGCGCTGAGCATCCTTCCTGCTCAGTTCTTCTCTTTTTCCCCTTACTTTGGGGTAGTATCCTACCCTGATCTTCGCATCCCAGTGGGCTCGACAATTATTTCGGTAGCACTCCTCCCATCTTGTTTATGCATGTGGTTGTTTTGGCCAGTAACTGGCCCCTTCCTTGTCTTCTCTATGGACGTTGCAATACTCGTCATAGCATGCCGTCCAGCTCATCGCGTTGTGTTCAGATGCCCTTTGCCGGTCCTCTACTGTCGCATATCCTGGGCTAGTTGGAGTGATTTCTCGCATTGGGTCTCCCCAACCGTCGTTAGTTGTTTCTTGTTTGATTTCTTCCCAACCTTGGTGTATTTGGGTATCGTTTGTGGAAGTGTTTGATTGCATTTTCTGCGTGTTCGAAGTTTTCCGCTGGGTACCAAACTTTTCGTGATTAGGAGAATATCCTGTCCACTTTTCTCGATATTGGAGTCTTCCGTAATGTAGTTGTGAATCGACTATTTCTTCAAGTTCGTATTCTGTTTCCCCTTCGATTTTGATTGGTGGTGGGGGTAACTGGATCTGTGATGGGAATCTTTGGTCTTGGTAGGGTTCGAGTAGCGAGATGTGGATGGTGTTGTGTATTCTCATTGATGGGGGAAAGTCCAGCTTATATGCACTGTTCCCCACTCTTGCCAAGATCTTGAAGGGCCCTATCTTTCTGTAATCGAGTTTCTTACATGGTCTTGTAGTCCTTACATTCCTTGGTGAGAACCATACCATATCTCCTGATTTCAAATGCGGATCGGGTTTTCTGTGTTGATCGTAATTTTATTTCTGTCGAAGTTGTGCGGCCACCATTTCCTCGCGTATGGTATCGTGCCATTGGTTCATTTCGTTCGCCGGGATCTTCCGATCCGGTATCAGATAACCACTTGTGTCATGTTACGGGTGTTGTCCGTAGTTTGCAAAGAAGGGTGTTGTCTTAATTGTTTCTTGTTGTCCGTTATTGTATCCAAATTCTGCAAGAGGTAATAGTTCGTTCCAATTATCCTGTTGATAGTTGACGTATGCTCTCAGATATTGTTCCTGGATGGCATTGGTTCTCTCAGTCTGTCCATCCGTTTGTGGGTGGTAAGCTGTGCTTAGTTTTCTTTCGATTCCCAACCTCTGGGCCGTCTCCTTCCATAGGTCAGAGGTGAACAGTGTTCCCCTATCGGTAATGATATCATGCGGCAATCCATGTAACCGAAAGATTTCTTTTGCAAAGGTTTGCGCGAATTGTTTTGATGTCATATCCTTCCGGCATGCAATAAAGTGACTCATTTTTGTCAGTCTGTCGATGACTACCAAGATAGCATCGTAGCCATCCGATTTTGGTAAATCTGTGATAAAATCCATAGATATCGACTTCCACGGCTTATCTGGTGCTTCGTTTGATTGTAGTTGACCATACAGAGCATGTCGGGATGATTTGGTCCTTTGACAAATGTCGCAGTTCTTGACATATTTCTTGATCATTTCTCGCATTCCAGGCCAGTAATAACTGTGGCTGACGAGTTCCGTGGTCTTCGCTGTCCCTCCATATCCTGCTTGTAGAATGTCGTGATTTTTTCTGATAAGTTCTGTCCTCATCCTTTCCTCTTCTTGTACCCAAATCTTGTTCTGGTACCATAGGCAGTCATCCTTCCATTGACATAGCCCCAGGGCTACATCCTTCATTTCTTTTGTTCCTTGTTCCAATGCTTTCCTTATCTCTTGTATGTGAGGGTACCTCCCACTCTATTCCTTAAGATTTCTTATCTCTTCTCTGGGAAAGCTAATCGTATCCATTTCCTGTATCCTTATCTCCTCGAAGTATCTTTCTTGTAGTAATAGGATCCTTTGTTTCTGTTTGATCCAGTCGTCATCTTCTTCTGGCGCATCTTGAATCTCCTTGTCAATGCGTCCGGCTTGACGCTCTCCTTTCCTGGCCGATATTCGATCCGTATATTGTATTGACTTAACTTCTCGCACCACCGGATCTGTCGTTCATTAAGATCCTTTGTTGTCGTGAAAGGAACCAAGTTCTTATAGTCAGTGAGGATCCTTGTCTTGTGATGGCTTTCCAACACATATCCTCTCCATTCCTAGAGTGCCTGTACTATGGCCAATAGTTCTTTGTCGTGAATATCGTAATTGCATTCCGCATTCGTCATTGTCTTTGATCGGAATGCCACGGGTCGCCATTTCTCCTCTTCGCACTGTTGTGATAAAATTCCCGAACAGACATACTTCGATGCATCTGTTTCAATCATGATCGGTCTTTCCGGATTGTAATGGGTGAGTACGGGTGCAGAAGTTATTTTTTGTCTCATCGTATCGAACGCCTCGCTTTCCGCTGTACCCCACTTCCATTTTGAATTTTTCTTTATTAGATTGTATAGAGGTTTTACTGTCCTTCTAAACCCCTCAATGAATCTTCGGTAAAAGTTGCAGAATCCCATAAATCTTTGGATATCGGTTTTGTTCTTCGGAATTGCCCATTCCCATATGGCTGCCGTCTTGATAGGATCCATCCGGACTCCTTCTTGGTCAATAATAAATCCTAAGAATTCCACTTCTGTCTTGTGAAATTCACACTTAGTTGGCTTGATTCTCATTCCGGATTTTCCAATCGCTTCCAGGATTTTTCCCACGTCTTTCTGGTGCTGCTCCATTGTTTCTGAGTACACCAGTACGTCATCCAAATATACTATGTAGCATGTGTCCAAGAATCGGTGTAACGTTTGATAGATCCATCTCTGGAATGTTGTCGGTGCATTGGTCATCCCGAATGGAATTACCAAGTATTCGTAAGTTCCCTATCGTGACGGGAATGTAGTTTTCCATTCGTCTCCTTTCTTGATCCGCACGTTGTGGTATGCATCTTTAATATACAACTTCGTAAAGTATCGGACGCTATTTAGCCTATCCAAGGCTTCGCCGATGAGTGGCAGTGGGTGTTACACATATGGGATATGGTACTAGACTTTCGAGTCTAAAGATGTGATGGTATATAGCGCCGGGAGGTGACTATATTGACTACAACCCACACTGGCGAGAAGTAGGATCGTATCCAGAACTACTCAGCCTCGGTGAAAGATGACAGAGTAATTTTATCCAAGTGGATCTATTACGTATTCTGCATTCTTGATAATCTGAATGCATCTGCACATGAGTGCATATATGCAGGAAAGACGGCCATCCAGACTGATCACCTGGTATTCCGTATGATGTTCGCAAATGGGCGGCATCAATTTGAACTTAGTTCATTTGGCAAAGAGATCGAAGGCTATCTACTGGTGGAGTGCTTGACACCCTCAGATAAATAGATAGTCCTGGGGATCATTTGCTGTAGTGGGGTCATACATCTTCAGCGTCAAACAGTGTTCGCACTGATTAGACCATGGCCGAAGTTTCTAAGGATACTTCTTTTATATGGCCAACCTAAGTACTGGGAAAAGTGTATAAATAGTTAGCAGTCCCCCGTAGTTAAGGGATCATCAAGCAACGGAGAAGAGACCTTAACAATATATTCAGTTATTAAGTTAACAAGTTATAAAGCCTTCGAGAATCCTTTTATCTTTTATCATACTTTTTACCGAGCTTTCCTGACAGTTCTCCGATTTTCTTGATACGAGCACAGCCTAGTCAATTCAACAGTACCGAGTTGGCTACCCCGTAACACTATATTGTTATTCTCCTGTCACCAAAGCAACTCTATATTCTCTCATGCACAGAGAATACTTTGACGCTCAAAGTTTTCATCAGTGCCACCATTGTGGGCACTGCCGACCTCTCAACTTTAATAACGTTTTTCCTATCTGCTGCGAAGAATACGCACTTGACCTCCGAGCAGTAGCACTTCGACAACTGGCTCGGATACAGCGAAAATACACAGAACATATCTATCGTCAAGACAGACGGCGGGTAACTGCGTTTACAAAACGCAAGCAATAATCTACATTATCCTACTTTTTGAAGAGATACTTGTTGCTGACCTTGCGGAAAAACCCGCTATTCAAGCTAATTTCTCTTCCAGTTAGCACCTTTGGCCTAGAGGCCAGACTACTGGTTATTTTATATTTTCTCATAGAGAAATTATTTGGGTGTCTAAGCGAGCTGCCATGGCTATGGCACGTGATAACACACCTATTCCTAGTCCTTTGGGACATGATAGGATGATCGAAGAGGATGACACCGAATCTACCCCTTCGGCATCTTTAATCCCGTCCCGAAGCCGTACCAGCTCTCCCATTACTCATTTGGGTCGTCCACCATCCAGAGTTCAGAAACGTGCCGAGCGAACCAAGAAGCCTGTCAATACGCAAGATAACTTCCAGCAAAATGTGGTCTATGCATTATGCCACCTGGACCGATCCTTGAAGGAAAGTGCCGATGAGAATCACATAGCGATCTCAGCACTATCACAGGAGGCCAGGCAGGGTTTTACAATGCTAGAATTGCTGCAGAGCCGTATGGCCAGAGGTGAAGTTATCAATGA
>QFET01009014.1:0-45343 GCA_003316355.1 Tuber calosporum | reverse complement strand
GCCATTAGCTGTGCGGGGGAAAAAACTTTCAGGGTCAAAGGGGGTTCGCTGTTGGATTTTGTTGTGAAAATTGTTAGTAGATACTTGGTGGTATGAAGAACGGATGTAGTCCGCGAACACTCAGATGCGGGATATAAATATCGAAGTGCCTCCCGAGCTTTAGCTATCATCAAGCAACGGAGAAGAGATCTTATCAATATCATACGTTCTACCTTGAAATCTTGAGCCTTCCTAGACAATCTCCGTCTACGATTTGATTCCTTGAGCCTAGCCTGATTCGCTTGTCCTTAGAATCGGCTACCCTTAACAGAGTTGTGATATATCATGCACAATTTTTTCCACACCTTGCCTCTACTAAAGCCCCCCTGTAGGACCTAATTTTCCAATAAGTGTTTGAATGGGGACCCCTGCATGAGGAAGACTTCAAAGAGGTTAAGCGCCTGCCCAAGGAGACAATTCTGTACTCCCCATCTTATATGAGACATCAGCTGATCCAATCTACCTCATACCTGATACTTCTAAGGTTCGATCAGGAGCATGGGTTGGTCAAGGACCCTCCCCTCATAAAGTATACCGTGTGCCGCATTCTACAACAGAAAGTTTGCAACAAGTCAGCTGCACTACCCAGTCCATGAATTGCAACTTTTGTTGCTTGTAGATGCCATCCTCACATTTTATCTGATTCTATATGGCACCAAGTTGACTATTGTGTCTGACAACAAGGCACTATCCTTATTCCTGAAGCAGACTGACCTCCCTTACTGCCAAACTAGATGGCGCACGTTCCTGCAATCTTATGATTCCCATATCATACACAGACTTGGCAAAGACAATGTCTTTGCAGATGAACTATCAAGGATCTATGAAGACACTCCAGCCGTAGAAGACCCAATACTCGAAGACTCTACAGAGAAGATGCCTTAAAGACTTACTCCTCAGTCATGAATAGTATATTAAGACACTACCTCAATATCGCCCATGCCTAAGACCCTTCTTCTGCCCTCATACTACAAGTACCCACTTGCATTCTTACTTCGGAACATGCCTCTATATGGAATTTATATCATGGCACCAACTCAAACCCCTCGAGCTCCCAAAGAGCGAGTCACTACTTAGATTCTGTTGAAAAAGCTATGGATATAGCAGCTGATACCCTCGAGTTTGCAACCAATGTCATTCAAGGTTGTGAAATGGTCGAGACCTCCTCTTATCTCACCAACTCTCAAGAGCAATCTCAAACTACAGTACTTATTGAGCGTTCAAAAGCTCAACAGTCTGACCTTGCAGCGCGAATTAACAATACTCCAGGAGATATAGACCAACCACTCCATCCAGATACTATCACCAACTGCTTTAAACGAATCTATGATTCTATCAACCAATTGGAATCCCTTGCAGTCACTACCTTCCCAAATATCCCCCCATGCACTATACCTCCTCAACCTGACCCTCAGCCCACACCAGTCCCTCCTTGAACCCCACTCAATAAATTGCACTGATTTCTTGAATCTAATAGAAACAGAGCCATGCACTGGGCTGCCTGTATCTGGGGTGAATGTCAAACCTACATATATGGAAAGAATACAGGATACTTTCCCTGAGGATCTTGTGATATTCCAGGACCCTTCCCTCTCTACTCTTCCTTTAACTTTGTCTCCCATCATCATCCCAAGCACAGAGCAGAATCCAGATGGGCTATTCCTCCTCCCCTTCAAGATGATGATGGCTACCCAGTCTTTCATGAACTTATTGATAAGGGAAAAAACAAGGGAAATACTGGATATTGACCAAGGATGGGATCTACGTACCCTAGAGGCACCTGTTGATTATGAAGATTGTTTATTTTATCAGCCTTCTTCACAGCTTGACTTTCACGCTTTTCAGCTTACCAACTACTTGGAAAGAAAGTGGTACTCCAGCATTCGAAATGCTACCCAGAATGACCCTCTCCTTGAGGTAGTTACCAAGGCTAATAACCACCCTGAATGGCTCATATATGATGGAGATCTCGTCAGAAAAGGGAAGGATAACCATAGAGACTGTCCTTATATCCCCTATGAAGCAAGCTATGAAGGTGCTAATATCAGAAGCGAAATTGTGTGTATTACTAATTAACAAATAGCACATATGGGTTAGCAGAAACTTTTTCAATATGCTTCAAGACACTTCTACTGGCTCTACATGAGGAACTATTTCAAGGACTATGTCTGCAGATGCCACCTATGCCAGTTCAACAAGCAACCTACAACAGTCCCTTAAGGATTAGTCAACCCCCTCCCTGTTCCCAGACAGCCATTCTCGTTCCTTGCAATTAACTTGGCATGTCCCTTCTCTAGCGATTCCAAGCTTGAGGTCATCATGGTGGTCTTAGATCGATTCAGTGGCTTTACATACCTCATACCAATCTCCCAGAACATCACAGCTGTCCAAATAGCATACACCCTCATTGAGCGAGCTTTCCCATTCATAATTTCCCAACCTCCCAAGGCTCTGACAGAGACCCCAAGTTTACCTCACGCTTTTGGACACCCCTTATGGCGAATCTTAATGTTGATCTCAAAATGGCTACGGCTTACCATCACCAGACCAGTGGAAAGACTGAGCGCAGAATCAAAACTGTTCGCTAATGCCTTTGAAACTATGTTAACCCTAAAGGAACCTAGCGTGTTCGCCACCTACATCATATTGAGAGTGCAATAAATGGAGACCCCAGTGATAGCAGAAAGCTTTCCCCCTTCGAAATCATCTTTAGCAGACTACCAAACCTTCACCCCAGTGTCAGACTTCTTTGCACTTCAGTCTTAGCAGTGGACGAGATTGCTTCACAAATCATGAAGAACCAGCAACTCGCCAGAGATGCACTCAAGAATGCCTGAGCACGCCAAACCACCTCTAGCGAAAACAGAAGAAAGGATGGAACTCAAATCATCCCTAACGAAACTGAAGTTATCATCAAGTCATCACCCTATGTCCATAAGGTTGGACGAAATCACAATTGAGTTGGACCTTAGTTATGACCCTTCTTAGTCTGCAAGGGACCTGAGAGACATAACACCTAAAAACTTATACTCACTCTACTGATTGCAGGAATCGACCCTAGGATCCAGCACAGCCATCTTCGTATTTACCTAATACCAAACTCCATTTCCTTCCCGGGAACACCTGAACCGATATCCTAAGAATCTGTTACCATCAGTGCCTCTGGACAAGAGGGATGGGAAATCGAAAAGATACTCAAAGATCGAATCTATAGTATAAAGCGAGAGTTCTTGATGCATTGGAAAGGCTATGACAAAATTGAAGCAATATGGGAACCCCACTACAACCTAGAAGGCCCCAGTACCCTCATCAGATCCTACTAGTTCTATACCTATAATGAATCAATACCTTTCAGACTCCCTTGACCCCATGGCGAGACTTTCTCTGCCTGGACACTTTAAAAACCAGACTATGCACCCCTCTCACCTGAGCTTGACCCTGATGGATTTTGGAAACCTCTCCAAAACTCTGACTTCTCAGAATGCGATACCAGCACTATACTCACCGCCTTGGATAAATCTGGGATGGAAGGCTAACTGCTTCATGGTATTATCTTAACTACTATGGGGCTAATAAAGGTGTAAGGTCTAGACACCAGTGATGGATATATATTTACTGATTAAGTTATATGTTTTGAAATTGAGTAGAATGGTCCAAAGACGGGTAGGTCATTAAGCTCTTCAGGATATTCCTTATTGTTTTGTTTGTTTTATTTCTTTTAAGGGCAATTTAATGGAATCCTACTATGTTTCTTCTATTACTACTGACTTGATGTTGGTTATTACTTATTTGGATTTATACCTGACAAGAGCTACTATTCGGTTGTCCTTTCCTACTTGGTTATAACTTTCTAACTAGTTATTCTTTCTTGTTTCACTTATCACTACCCTTTCCTGCCCCTCCCCACCTGGGTACAGCTATCATCCTGCTATACCTACTGGAGTTGTATAGTATTAGCGATTTCTTGTTCCTTCTTGTTTGTATTCTATTACTAGTGTTGTTAGCTCCATCCTGTAGCTTTTAACCCTCAGTTTTCTGAATATGGTTGCCTTGTTTTGTCACCTCTGTTAGCTTGTTGTTGGACTGGATATTTGCGCTTATGTTAAGTTTTCCTATATACAATCTTTAATATTTAAAGAGTGTTCGTTCGGTTAAGGATTTGGACTCTCAAGCCTCACATGACCTTCATCTTTAATACTACAAGTTGAACGTTTACTCTATTAAATTCCATTTCTTTTACCTTGTCTATTGAAGACGTATCCATCGACGCTTCCCCCCCTCTCCTAATTGTATTATCAGAGTCCCTTTAGGATTCTCAAGATACTTGGGAGTAGGTTACAGTCTACCTTGCTTAAGTGAGTAGAGCCAGACCATATAGCACACTGTATAGTGTCAATATCGTAATGCTTGTTAGGTAGAAATACATTATCATCTATAGGTTACAGGAGATTACAAGAATGATGAGGTAACCAACAATAAATAACCTGGTAAATATTACAGTATTCAAGAAACTGCTTAGTAAATTGTGATTGATAGTTATCAAGGAAGATGTGGCAGTGAAAGCCAACTTGTGGCTTGGAGGAAAATAAGTTGCAGGAGACAAGTCACTTAATGCATATATTATCGTTGCTCTACCTGTGCCAAGGTTGGGGTTGCACCCCAACCGACAATTGCTCGCTGCCTCGCAACTGTCGGCACTCTAAAGAGTGCCTGACAGCTCAATGCAAATTTACAGCTCAACGCAAATTTGTGGCTTAGCACAAAAACTGTATACTACAACCTTACCTATCCCTTCAACCCTACCTACATAGCACTCATACATGTAATTTTACTGCCTATCTGAACTGGATTTTCTGCACAATTTTTATTCAATATAGATGCACCTTCTCTGAGTGAAAAACACAAACAATACCAGCAAAAATGACACCCAAGTCTGCATCAAAGGCAGCGATTATACGACTGCGCCAATGGGTAGAACCATACATCGATGTTGAAGCTTGGATTCAAGCAGCACTCTCTTTTCTCCATACAATTAGGGAGGACGATCTTAATCTTTCTTCTATTACTATTCTTTATAAGATACCCTATTTCCGTCTTCATAACTGTTGGAAAGGACATTAGTCAAGCCGAGAGAGGCCACTGGCAAACAGAAAGCTCTCCGATAATCCAGAGACTACTGTGTGCCAGTATCTAGACTGACACGATACTGTTGGTACTAGTGCGAGGATTCAGATGGTCTCCGGCTGTGTAAACACAATTCTCCAGCTGGTACATGAAGGCCCAGGGTCAGCTCCATTGGTGAGTGATCAATGGCCTTGGCGATTCCTGGCCTGGCATCCAGAATATTTTATCTACAAACAACACACTATCGATGCCGACTGGAAGAATGCCGACCAACCTGCGGAGATACGTACCTGGTTTGATAAGTATACGGCTGTTTGTAACCAATATAGCATTGAGGTAACTCATACTTATAACTACGACGAAACCGGATTCAGAATCGGTATTGGCGGTGACCAATGGATCCTTAGAAGGGAGCCAAAATGAGAGACCTACCTTGGTACCACCACGAATCGAGACCTAGTTAGCGTATGCGAAAACGATCAGTGGCGATGGATATGTCTTGCCCCCGATGGTCATCGTTCATAGTGTAATTTATCAGGAACAATGGTATACCTCTACTTCTATTCCCGACAACTATCTCCTTGGGACCTTAGAAAAAGGTTATAGCAATGATGAATTGACTATGAAATGGATTGTACACTTTGAGAAGTTTTCCTCACTGCGTCAAGTAGGTACAAACAGACTTCTACTCTTGAACGGCTTTGGCTCCCACTGTACGAAAGATTTTATCGACTTCTGCGATTCACATAACATTGTTGCCTTCTGTCTACCCCCTTATAAAAGCCACCTCCTACAACCCTTGGATGTAGTTGTCTTCCAACCTTATAAGTATTACCATGTGGAGGCAGTTGAGGCAGCAACTCGTAGTGGCTATGGTGACTTTGATAAAGTGGAATTTTTGGATAAAATCGATGCAATACATTAGCAAACTTTCAAAAAGTCAACTATTTGTTCTTCCTTCCGTGCTACGGGATTAATTCTCTATAATCCCGGTATTGTCATCTCCAAGTTGCGTGAAGCAAAGACTCCTTCTGTTCCGGCATCCTCTACTACCCCACCTTCAGTCAACTCACCTATAATGCCGATGACTATCCGCAGCTTGAAGAGGCAGGAGGAAGAATTATTGCATGAAGTATGATATTATTCACCAACTTTCCAACGCAGATATAGGTTAGTCCTTCAAGGGAGATTAGCTTAAGCCCACTCAGGGGAATTGGCGATAGAGAACTTGGAACATAGCTAGGCTGCTGAAGAAGCAAGAAATGCAAGACGCAAGTCACAAAACCGAAGGCAGGTTCAAAAAGGTGTAGTGATGTATGCATCAGAGGCACGCCAAATGGTGAAATAGAGAGAGATTGATGAGGTGGAAAAGGTAGAAAAACAATTATATAAAACACAAAATGCTAAATAAAAGGGAGATACTGCAGAACATAAACCTTTTCTCAATGAAATAAAGGCTGCCAATAAAGCCAGGTGTACTAGACTAGTAGAGAAAAAGAAACTGTTGAGGCAACATGCAAGGTTGTCAAACTAACTATAAAATAAAATACTTCTCACCAAATCTGCTAGCATCCTCTGTCTCCTCTAGACACCCGGCGATTGAAATCTCAACACCACGAGAAATCATCACCACTTTCGTTTCGACTCAACCTCACCCTTTGGCCATACCAGGGGGTGGAGATTTGTTCTAACAATTCCCTCCTCTCTGTGCTCTTTAGGGTCTACCCCTTTGAGTTTCCTCTCTCCTCTTCTGCCATCTTTGTTGATAGTTCCTCTCGTTTCCCCGCTTTTGTTTTACCTCGCTTAGCTTTTTTGCTCTGCCATGCTTAACATTTGCTCAGTTGGAAATTCCCTCTGACCTCCCTATACGGCTGGGAGACAGGGTTGCAGTAGGGGAAAACGTTCTACAGGCCTACAGTTGCTTTGGCACTCTGATAGTCAATTCCCCCACTCTCCCTTTGATGAAAACTGCCTAAATGGCCACACACACAATTCCGTTAGTCCTTGGGTCTAACCCTCCTCCATCCTTACCTCCTGACAGTTGATCGGCTGGCACCCTACTGCTAACCTAGCTCACACCTTACTGCCCCCCCTAAGCTGGTACCTTACTACCACCCCCAGGCTGACACTCAGTCCTCTGGACTCAGCACTGGGCCCTGCTATAAGCTGGCTTCGCTTCTTTAGGTTCCTCTACTGAGGGGGCCCCTTTCCACCCTTGGTGCCGGGCTATATGCCCACAGGAATGTCTTCCTACTTTGTACCCTTGCCAGCTTATTATGGGAGCTGGAACTACGTGTGTCTGGTACCTAGGCCTTTGGTTTGACCTCGGTCCTAGGTGTTGGGATTTTCTTGTTTTGTGTTCTCTTTTGTTGCATTTGGCTGGTTCACTGTTGGGGCTTGTAGTTGTTTTCTTGTTGGATTTGTTGGCTCTCTGGTTGAGATTACTGCGTGGCGGCTTGTTAAGATGGTTTTTTTAACCAGTTGGGTCAGGCTTCCCTTATGGTTTTTCCAAAGCTTTCCAGAGTCAGGGCAGGGGTGGAGGTTTGTTTACTGCCATAGCTAGTGCTGCATGTAGATTCTCTACCTTAAACATGAATAAAAACTGAATTAATAATAAAAATCGCCAAATCTGCTAGTATATACTTCAAATTCTATCTTTAGCTATAAAGTTATTCTAAGCCACAAAGTTGTATTCAGCCACCATGCTCTATTTAGCCACAAACTGATGCAGAGCCACAAATTTACTATGGTAAGACACAAATTTACATTGAGCTGTAAATTTGCATTGAGCTGTCAGGCACTCTATAGAGCACCAACAGTTCTAAGCCAGCGAGCAATTGTCGGTTGGGGTGCAACCCCAACCTTGGCACGAGTATCCACTTGCAGTGGTGACTACCAGGAAATCTTTTAGGATAGAGGTTGCGGTATACCAAGACTCCAGGAGGATAATACTAGTAATAAGAATCATGGGGAGAAAGACATGACCACCACCACAGTTGATCTCTAAGAGAGAAATCAGCTTCTAATTGACAGAGATTCCAAGTTAATCTTAATCTTTGGCAACTCTAGTAATTATATAATAATCTAGGCTAATATCAATTAGGAACCCTGTTCCCTCACAGTTATAAATATCTTGTACCTTAAATTTATACTCTTCTCATATTTCATGATACTTGTAATACGGTAGCCAATATTGTACGATTGAATTGCCTAAGCCATGCTGGTATCGAGAGAGTTGGAGAACAGTGCGGCAAGCTTGTATCTAAGGTATGACAGAAATAAAGGTTCTCAGGGGCTTGTTAACTGAATAATCAATACCTGAATATATTGTTAAAGTCTATTCTCTATTGCTTCATGATCCCTTAACTAGGGGTTTGTTTTATTTTGATTATTTAATTATTTCATATATTCACTGTTAACGTACAGGAACCTTCATGGAGCGTTAGCTATAGTATAAACAAAATGTTAATTCCAAACGAGCAAAACAAAAGAAATAACTGCATAAGCTCTGTCCTATTGATTACTGTGGCATGACCGCGCTCCAACATGGCGACCTCCTATATAAGTATTAAATGAAATGAAACCTGCAGAGATGATAATGGTAAGGCAAGATAAACCACAGGAAAGAAAAGTATTTGTCAATCTGAGTCATTGCCAAACGAAGATGATAGGGTGGCAGAGATTACTACAGGGTTGGAGGGTGGAAGGTTGGTACACGTGGCACAGATGTAGGAGGCGAGATTAAAGATAAGCTTGAGGTTGGGTCAAAGTGGGGAGTCAAAGGCTATCGAGGACTGCTAGAGAAGGTAAAGCTTGAGTTAGCAAGACTTGGACGTCAGTGGAAGATCAGATACTCATAGGTTTCATCCCTTGAGTCAAAGGAGGTGCAGGTTGGGGAGAGGTCAGCATGGCTCCAGGAGGGTTGGGCTGGAAGATAGGTCTTGCCAGTATGCATTTGATGGATTCTTCCTGCAATAAAGTAATAGAGACTAACAAAAACATGTGGGCGCAGGGAAGGCTTTTAGTGGTGGTAAATGGGAGGTGGGGACAGGAGTGTCCAGTATGCAAGGTGGTCCTTTCTGCAGTCATCCTTAAATAGTTTGTAAGAGACAGCTCAAGGTAATAGAGCGGGGGGTGGAGGAATATGCCTGGCAGGAGGGGAGAATTTATTTGAGGGAGTTTGCCTCCTACTCTGACTACCCTGACTAGCAGAGAGCATATCCCGTTGATGTGGAAGTGTGAGCAGAGAGTAGGAATTTTTCTTAATTGATCCTAGCGGAGGGGGATGTAGTTAGCCATGAGGCCTCCAAGGAGGCAGCGTGAGCAGTCCTCTGCCCTATAGGAGGAGGAAAATGGAAAAGACATGAGCAGGCGAGCTGCTGCACTGATGATCTTAGGGTGAGAGCAGGCAAGGCGGAGTGTAGCCATCCTGCGTTATGGGGAAATAGAGAGTTCAAGACGGGGAGGCAAGCCACACAGGGCAGGATACATTCTAGAGTTGATGAGAAGCAATTAGTAACCCATCGTTAGACTTTGCTCTAAAAGACCTTCATCTTCTTAAGCATGGTGGTGTTGGAGATGAGCAAGTCAGGCCTATAAGATAGGATAGGTAGGAGAAGCCCCATAGGCAGCCTGCAGTTCAGGCAGGGGACTATACCAATGCCGGAGGGGGAGATTTGCTTATGTGATTGATACCCCCTTGAGCAAGAGCTAGCTCCTTGAGAAGTGTGTGGCAGTCTCTATAGAAGAGGAGAACCAGTATCCCAGCCATTGAAGTAGAAAGGAGAGATGGAAGAGGCTGAAATTTAGGGAGACAGGGGCCAGTAAGGTGGTAGAGCGGTCATATGGGGTGTTCCAGTAGATGAATTAAGTTTTGGGGACCGAGAAGTAGACTCCCAAGGGGGAGGCCATCTTGTAGAGGTGGGCATAGTAATACTGAAAAGGTTGCGTCATCCTCCGGTATGACCCAGATCCAACAATGAAAGCAAAATCATCAATATAAGAAAAGATAATCACCTTAGAGATAGACAAATGTAGGGAAGATAGATAAATACGGAAAAATAAAGGGGAGATAGGGGACATCCTCTGTCTTATCTAGACACCTGGCGATTCAAATCTCAACACCACTAGCAATTATCTCCTCTTTTGTTTAGACTCAACCTTACCCTTTGGCCACTCTATGCTCATTAGGGTCTACAAATGTGAGCTGCCACTCTCCTCTTCTGCTATCTTTGCCGATAGTTTCTCTCCTTTCCCTACTTTTGTTTTACCATGCTTAGCTTTCTGCTCTGCCTTGTTTGATATTTGCACAGTGGGGAATTCCCTCTGACCTCCCTATATGGCTAGGAGACAGGGTTGCAGTAGAGGGAAACAGTCCACAGGCCTACAGTTGCTTTAGCATTCTGATAGTCAATTCTCCCACTCTCACTTTGATGAGAACGGCCTAGATGGCTACACACACAATTCTGTTAGTCCTTGTATCTATCTCTCCTCCATCCTCATCTTCTGACGGTTGATTGGCTGTCACCCTACTGCCATCACCTAGCTCGCGCCTTACTGCTCCTCCTACGCTGGTACCTTACTATCACCTTCAGGCTGACACTCTGTTCTCTGGACTCAGCTCTAGGCCCTACTACAAACTGGCCTCGCATCGCTTATGTTCTTCTTCTTACGGGCCCCCTTTCTACCATTGCTGCTGGGCTATATGCCTAGAGGAATGTCTTCCTACTTTGTACCATTGCAGGCTTATTATGAGAGCTAAAACTAGGTTTTCTGGTACCTAGGCCACTGGTTTGACTTCGGTCTTTGGTGATGGGTTTTTATATTTTGTGTTCTCTTTTGTTGCATTAGGTTGGTTCATTGTTGGGGCAAGGAGTTGTTTTCATATTGGTTGTATTGTCTTTCTGGTTGAGATTACTGTTGGCGGCTTGTTAGCATTATTTTTTACACTGGTTAGGTCAGACGTCCCTTGAAGTTTTTCCATAACATTCCAAGGTCAATGCTCGGTAGAAGGTTTATTTACTGCTATAACTAACACTACATGTAGATTCTGTTCCTTGAACATGAATAAAAACTGAATTAAATAAACAAAAAAAAAAAAGAGTGGAGATAGGGGAGCCTTAAGGTGTGCCCACTTGAACAGGTAAGGAAACATTACGAGATAACTGGAAAACTAGATGGCATTTGTAGTCAGTCAAAAAGGAGCAAACCTAAGGAACCATCTAAGAAGAAACACCTTCAGGGCGCGGCAGGGAAGAAAAATAGCCAGTGGAGACATTATCAAAGCCCGCTGTCATGTCAAGGAAAGGGGTAGAGATCGTAAGGATGGCGTGTGGGAGAATGAGGGCTTCATGGATGAGGGCAGTGCATACATTAAAGGTACTAACACCCTAAAATAAGCCAAAATAGTAGGGCTTGATAAGGATGACCGTGCAAGCTATATGTGACAGACAGGTCGCTATTATTCTCTCCAGAATCTTGGAATCTATTTTGCAGAGGACATTGACTCGAAAAGAGGAGGGAGAGTTGTGATCACAGATGCCAGGCTTGCAGAAGATTATGCAGTTGAACCTTTGGAGGGATTGTGGGTGGAAACCAGAGGTCAAGGGAGGACTCAGGAGGGAAGTGAGGAAGAAATGGTTGATGTGATTGACCTTTTTCCAAATACTATAGGGAATCAGGTGAAGGGCCAGTGGCAGATGTCTTGGAGGACTTGTGGAGGGCCAGGGAGACTTCCAGCTGCTGAAGTTGGAGAAAATCTTGAAAAGGGTTGAGGATAGACTGGGTATGTTAGAGATCCTTGGGGGGAAATAAATGGTGTAAGAGGGAGAGATTAACATAGGCAGGTGCAGAAGTGTTAGGGAAAGATGACAAGTGGTCAGGAGGGCTGTTACTGGCAATCTGGTAGGCTGGTCAAACTGACTTTAAGTCAAGAAAACAGAGAAATGTATTACAGTGTGATGATTTGGCCTTTTTTATAGCCTTGAAGAATACAATGTAGGAGGCACAGGTGGGGTCAGATAGTTTTGAGGATGGATACAAGCAAGAGATTCTTGCTTCCCTAGTGTAAGCATAGCAGAGCTGCGACAACCTAGCTGTCCACTAGGGCTTTTACTTGAAACAGGAACACGTGTTGGGGGTGTGTGGAGATCGGACGGAGGTAAGTGTTCTGAGGTACTGATCAAACCATACACACATTAAGGCCCAGGTGGAGAGTGGAGGAGGTGGTGAGACACACATATCCTTAATGAGGAGTGAGAAGGTGGACCATAGAGATTTGCTAAGTTTGGGATAGGGTCAGGCTGGTGTAGAAATGGTTTTGAAAGCATGATTGTTATGAGAAGACGTTCCTAGCCAGTTACTGGGAGGGTAACACCCCAGGAGCGGACAAAGGGCGTGAGAGAATGATTTGCCAAGGCAAGGTCGAGGACCCAAGGTCTGGTAGTGCCATCGAAGGGGAACCTACTAAATAGACCTGGTATGTTTAGAAGTAAGGATCCTAGCTCAGAGGCCAGGTCAAAATAAGGGGAGGATAGGTTAATTTCAGTATCAGAGAGGACCCCTATCGGGTAAGGAAGGGGATCAGGGAGGTTCAGGTCCCAAACCAGTAGGGTAGGGAAGGCATATTTCCTAAACAAGGAGGGTGAGGTGATGCTACCGAGGTTGAACGATGGCCCACTGGTGGAGTATGCATTGTAAACAAGAAAAACTCTATTAGCTGAATTACAAGGGCTTGAGGGGGAGTTAATATCAATGGTTATATGATCCAGCCAGTCGAAAACAATTAGTAGTAAGGCAAAAACTTGCATAAAATCAAGCAGAGTATAAATGGCTAGCCTAGGTTTGGCACCATTTGTAGTCGGTGAGGTAAACGATTTATAAGAGCAAAATATTAGTAGGCTCCTTTTGAAGACTGGAGGATCTTGCAGGGCAACAAACTGAGGGGGGGTGGGCATAGCCTTAAGGCTATTAAATAGGGAAATAAACACATTACAGCTCTGGAGGTAGTTGTCCTGAATGAGTGTGAGGGTTGTTCCTTAACTATGGGGACTGCTCGCTATTTATAAACTTTTAGCTATACTTATATTAGCCATATATCTGAAGTATTCTTAGACACTTTGGCTATAGTCTTATAAAGTGGAAATACTATTTGACCCTGCAAATGTATGCTCTGCTCAGTAAACTGATCCCCTGGACTACCTATTATTCTGAGGGTGTCTAGCACTCTATCAGTAGATATCATTTGATTCATTTGCCTAATAAACTAAGTTCATATTGATGTAGCCTATTTGCCAAGATCTTATAGAATACCAGTTAATCAGTCTGGATAACTATCTTTCTTGCGTATATGACCTCAGGCGAATATGTATTTGGATTATCAAGGGTCTTAAGTCTCCTTATGTTAGAGTCTAGCTCTTTCACTGAGGCTAAGAAGCTCTGCTATAGACACTACTTCTTGCCTGCAAGGGTTGTAGTACTATAGTAACCTCATAGTTCTATATACTATCATATCATATAATTTGTACTATTTCCCATATGGTTAATATCATCTCCCCCATTCAAGGGTTCGGCCTGAGGCAAGATAACCTTTTAGTACTTCCTCCAGTATAGTTAAAGAACCTTGAGCAAAAACTTGGCCTCAGCAGGAATTACCTTTCGATGGATACTACTTAGCTCAACCTTGAAATCTCTTGATTATGCCGATGAAAATCTTCAGCCAATTCCCCAGCATACTGTAAGCACTTTCGTGTTTCCCTGGTGTTCTCATCATCTGAACATCCCTTCCATTTGACAAAGTATCGAAGTTCTTGAATTCCTCATACACAACTACTGAATCTTTGCTCATAAGAGATTATTTCACTCTTCCAGATTTTGACCACTACCCATTCTAGGCCACCTTCACCATCTTCGAATGCAAGGGGTAGTTGTTCACGGACTTATGAAACTGATATTTTGTATAGCTCAAGTAGCAATACATCTAATATCAGATGAATTTTCTATCGCACTGATATCTCCTCTCTGTAGTCCAAGTTTCCCCATTACCTCAGGATTTTCAACAGGCTATATAATTTTGGCGGTAACTTTTTTGAAAGTTGCTTAGTGCAGATATTCTTTGTGTTTAGCATAACTTAGTTATCAATTTCAAAGGGTGGTTGACTGCGAGCCTTCTGCTCATAGTACTAGCTCATCCCTTACTGAGCTTTCTCAAGAGATCCCTTTGCTTTACATATAACGCTTTCAACTAGTTAGCATATATAGTAGCTCCTAGATTCTGAGCTTACCACTTCTTCATCGATTCTATTTGAGGATACTAACTGTAGTTTACGAAGAAAGGTGTAATTCTAGATAACCTGATAAGAGAGTTGTTGTAAGCATGCTTAGTTAACTGTTAGGCACAAACTACTCCCAAGAGGATTACATGACTTTTCAGAAGGGACTCTATGAATAAGAACCTCTACAGGCAATTACCCCATAGTGGCCCCGGCGTTGACCCTGGGAGTCGACACTGGGACCTTGTGGGGTTGCTCGTTTACTAAGAAAAACGAAAAATTTGGAACACATCTTGTAACTCCGTATACGTTGTCGCCGTCTGTCCGACTGGATGCTGTCCGCAGGGTATATGAGAGGGCCTCTCTGGCTACAACTGGGAAGTGGAACGAACCAATTCCGTCAAGACCTCGCAGAGTTACACTCAGATGAAGTTAAGAGAGCCCAGGTAGTCCAAGATGGGTCAATGAACCTATCGGAACAAATTGATAAGGAGAGGCAGTGAAGACAAGAGGGTATTGGGCCGATCGTGAACACTAGTCATCCTGAAAGTCAGCTGCAGAGCTGGATAAGACGGCACGAAGCAGATTCGGCTAACAACAAAGCTGGCCCCTTGGAGTTCTAAGAAGTTATTGGTATGTTCCAAACTGGGCGGGCATATCTTAACAGCAGAACGAAGCCAGACAACTCAGACTAAGGGAGTCCACACCCTCAGAGAAGTCGGGAGCTCTGATCATACCATTAGCTGTATGGGGGAAGTGAAATTTTCAGGGTCAAAGCGAGTTTGCTCTCGTATTAAGATACGAAGGTTGGGAAGAAAATACCAATTTATATGTAAACCAGATGTAGTCCACGAAGACTCAGACGCGGGATATAAATATCGAAGTGCCTCCTGAGCTTTAGCCATCATCAAGCAACGCAGAAGAGATCTTATCAATATCATAAGTTTTTACTCAAAACTCTTTACCTACGAGCCTTCCTAGACAATCTCCATTTATAAAGAAGATTTAAGACTAGTTCGATTCGCTTGCCCTTAGTATCGACTACCCTTAACAGTATATTGATATTTCTCCTTGTTACCAATGCTCTTTACATGACTATTGGACACCTCCAAGTCATACCTCAGGAATCACACAGGCTCATAGCTAATTCTATACAACCGTACGAGCTTCTGCTCCAACAACGTCCCTCAAAATACATCTCCTCATTCCAGGAAATACTTGAAAACTCCCTCTGAGAGATCCAATTCTATATACCTCAGGTACCCTCCTGGTTCACCGACCCCTTACTCATCCCTAACGTATCAGATTTCCAAGAAATCTATGAACACTTCTACGGTCCCACCTTCCTGTGAAAACCATACCAGACTACGATGCTGAAGAAGAAGGAACCTCCAGTTCTTTCAACTTTACCTCCCCTTCCTTCACCCCATCTCTTTGGAGACTAGGAAAACATCCAGAGTCCCAATAAAAACGAGATTGCCCCACAATTGACTGTTGACACGGACAAAGCCATGTCGGACATGAGAGAAGTCTCTCTGGTTGGAAGCTATCATGCACCTGGGAGCTCCAGGTCACCTTTGGCGCTCCACCACCTTTCACAGCCAAGTGGAGTCAGAAAGTCAGCCCCTGAACTCGATCAAGCACTCCCCGTCCCCACGACGCCATAAATCCAACTATGGAAAGATTTGCAGATAGTATAGGCCAGGCAATGAGCTACTTCGACCTTCCTATCCAGGAATCAGTTCATATGCAACATCTGGCCTACCGTGAACTATCGAGTCAAGCTCAGGATTAGGCAAACCAAGTCCAGCACCATGCTTAATGGATAACCCGTGGGGAACAGATTATTCGCGAAAAGTTGAAACAGGTCAATTCGGGACTTGAAATATTAGCAACTAAAAGCGCTGCACTTCAAGATGCCACCACCAAACGGTTAGAGGCAAATTTGCGGGCGCAGGAAGAACGGGCTGCACACTATGAAGCTGTAAGTACCCAACTTCATGCTAACATTAGGGCAACAGGACAAGAGTCACTAGATCGAGACCGGCAGCCAGAATAGGCTTTGGGTAGGCAAAAAGCAGAACTCCTGCAAAGACAAGTGGCCGCACAAAAAGAACATGAGTGGACCAGGGAGGAGTTACAAGAACTCTACCAACTCCTTGAACAAGACCGGTCAGAAAGGGAGGCCTAAGTGATCAGGCCGAATGCCGCATCCGAGCAACTAAGTCGAATGTTGACTTGGATGAATGAAACTTTACTGCAACCACAAGTTGCTAGGAACCCATCAAGTGTGTAGGAAACAGTGGCGCCACAGCCAGTGGAAAATCTGGGCTTAGAAAAACGGACCACGGCCGATGGCGGAGAAGAGCTTCAGTTCATTCACCGAAGAGACAAAGGAAAGGCAGTGGATCGAGATGTCGGAAACCGCAATGGCGGAAAGAAACAACTCTCTCATCCTCTGGCGAATGCACCCAACCTGGGAGACGATGACCCAGGGTCAGAGGATGGAGGTGCCCCCTCACGACGAGAGGGTGAGCCATTACGAAGACCCTTACCGGGCCGAATGTTCGAATCCGCAGCAGATGCATGAGTGGACCGACTGGGGCAAGCATTATCCAGGACTAACCGCCGACAAGTGGATCCACCTTTAAAGTTTGAGAATTAGCCTACTAAGGATGTGCGAGTATGATTATTAAATTGTGAGGGCTACTTTAGGAGAAACCCATGGCAATGGGAAAATGATGAGAATGCAACAAGTATGCGTTAGGAAGAATGGAAGGAACTGAGGTGGCACCTTTCTCGATAATCTATTGCAAGAAAATGACTGGAGACCTCGGATTCCCAAAACATGAGGGTTATGAAATCTGGATCACATTCCGAGCCAAAGTTACAAAACGATTCTCAGTACTGCATAAGGCACAAAAAGCCTTAGTCGAGATGGAGAAGGGCCGGTATACAGGAGATATAGAGAAGTATCTCCTTCCTATGGAAAACTATAACATAGAGGCAGAAGTATGCTGTATCGCTTGGAGAACCATAATTAAGCGGCAACTTCCTATTGAAGCCATGCGTACGCTATCACATGAAAATTATAGCTTGGATAGGGAATGGATAAAATTAGTCCGCAGGGTTATCAAAGTGGCAGAATCGTTCAAGGAACAATAAGGGCTATTCAGAAAAAACGACCAAGGGAAAAGTGAGTCCAACAAAAGAAAACAGGAGGAGGAATCAAAATTCAGCAAGACCACTGCTGGAAATAAGAAATGTAAAGCTTATACGGCAGCTGAAAAGGCTGCCTACAAATTGAAAAAACAAGCGGAAAAAGGGTAAAAAGCAGCTGCTGTAGGAAAGGTTGAGCATACAAATTGGGTTGAAGCTCATAAAGGAATCCCTAAGGACAAAATTGAAGAACGAAAGAAAGCCAATGAATGCACCCGTTGCACGTTAGCTAACCATACTTGGAAGTTCTGCAGGAAACAGGCCTAAGTATCGGTTATAGGGCAGAAAAGGAGAAGTTTTAAACCCCAATATCGACGACCCCACATAACAAAGGGGCAAACAGAACCTACCACTAGGGTGAACCAAGTCAACCAGCCCAGGATTTGGGAACTGGACAACATGGATGAAAGCTAAAAAATGGTTTTCAGGCACCGACAGCGACGGCGACCGGCTACTCCGTTATGGACCCCTTACCGAAACCGAAATCAATAAAGCGGCTTGACCACTGCAAGGTCCTACTAGCAGGTATTCCGCGCTTCTCCGTGGGAAACTCAAAACAAAAGCGAGAGTCACTAAAAGCAATCCAGACCTACTGGAGTATCGCAGACCTAAGAATGACAGGCTAGCAAGAAGCGATTAACTTGGACGCAGGCTGGTGGTAGTCCGGGACTAACTCTGGGAATCTTAAACTCAAAAAGAAGAAAGCCGAGCGCCACATTTGATGTATATCGGACCTTAGTTCGGAAGACGGTCACCTAAACCCGCATCCTTCTAAAACCCTAAATCCTTACAGGAGATCCAAGGGAGAGTGGACAGACCAGCGCTGATTAGGCACTTCTTAAGAACGACAAGGAGAAATCAGTCTAGCCTGGATTGTGAGACGCCTTCCAGGAACAAAATATATTACAGGTCGGCTAGACAACGGAATAGTTGCAGAAATGGAACAGGATCCTGGACATCAAGAAAAATGAAGTGGAAGAGAATGAGTAACTATGGCTACCTAGTTCACACGCTAAATCGAGCGTGGTAAATCCGTCCCGAACCTGGACTCTGGCTTTGTGGACAGGAGAGGCACGATCGACTCATGGGGTAAACAAGGCGATATGTGAAGAATCCCGTGAACACTACCGAATTATACGAGTTCCGCTCCAGTTAGGCAGGGCAACTGGCAGACGTATGACGACCCTTCGGCAAGGGATAAGGACCGCTAGTAGGGTGCTGCACAGTACACCAAAGACAGAGCTTTTAGTTTGTCTGAGGAGGCTTAAATAGCAGAAACCGTGTGGGCATGGTAACAAACACCCTAAGTTACCACAACAAAGAAAATGTCATACCAAAGACCTGCACAGGCCCCTAGGGGCCCTAATAAAAGAAATAAAACAGAAGCACCTGCCCCGCCTTATTACTCATGCCCAGAAGGCAGGGCTACCATAGAAGCATATAGAGAACGGATACTGATAGGCATTCTACTAGACTCAGGGTCTATTATATTTCTAATTGACCAAGAGCTGGTTAATAAACATCGCCTACCATATCACAGACACACAAATAGTTTGGATATTTACACCTTTGAAGGAACTACAGCGGCAAATATGTGAAAACACTACACACATCCGATTCTCTTAGAGATCAGGAACTACGCACACCGATAGCACATCTCTTGCGAAATTGACAATGCTGCTAAATATAACTTTATCATCCCATTTGGATAGTGGCATACAGAACACCCCATGAGGCACATTGAGGATGCACAAAAATGGACATTTAAAGACAAGAAATGCCAAAGTCATGTTAATGATAAAGGCATAGACTAGACATTTGAATGGGACGAGACCGTGGCATACGACCCAGAAGCAATATATATTGGAAGAATCGAAATAGCACCCAGTCCAGAGTCAAAAAAGATCCTGCAAATACCTCAGGAATACCATGAATTCAAGAGGGTTTTTGCACCAGAAACGGCAGAGAAACTAGCCGGAAGAAGAACGTTTGACTACGCCATTGACTTGATACCCGGCGCGGTACCGCCATGGGGCCCGATATATCCTATGTCAGCCCACTAGCTGGATTTGCTTACCAAATACCTGCAGTAAATGCAGGATCAAGGGAAAATCGTGGAAAGCAAATCTCCTGCAGGGGCTCCAATTTTGTTTGTCCCTAAACCTGATAGTTCAATGAGGCTATGTGTAGACTACCGACAGTCGAATAAGCTGATGGTGGCCAAAAATACCCGCTACCACTAATAAGCGAGCTCCACGACTAGGTGGCTGGGGCCAAAATTTTCACTAAGCTTGACTTAAAGGATGGCTATCACCTACTGAGGATAAAAGAAGGAGATGAGTGGAAAACTGCATTTCGGACCTGATACGGGCACTTTGAATTCAAAGTAATGCCATTCGGGCTGGTAAACGGGCCGGCCAAATTCCTGGCCATGATGAATAAAATTCTACATGAATTCTTAGATCATGGAGTGGTGGTCTACCTAGACAATATCCTAATTTATTCCAAGACATAGAAAGAACATGTCGACTTGGTAAAGAAGGTACTCTCTAGCTTGGAAGAATATGCCCCAGCGGTATCTACCACCAAGTCAGTTTTTCATGCAAATTCAGTTGAGTTTTTGGGGTATATTGTGGCAATTAATCAAGTCACCAAGAGTGAAAGAAAGGTCCAAAGTATAGAAAATTAGAAGGTACCAAGGTCGGTCAGAGAGGTGCAAATATTCTTTGGCTTTACCAATTTTTATCGACGTTTCATTAAAGATTTCTCCACAATCTGCAAACCAGTAACCGAAACGTTGAAGGGAGACCCCTGAATATTGAACTGGGGGCCGGAATAAGATGGGGCATTTGAAGAACTTAAGAAAAGATTCATCTCCGCCCCTATACTCTGTCATATCTACCCTAACAGAGAAACAATTGTGGAAACAGATGCTAGCGATTTTGCACTGGGCTGTGTCCTCTAACAGTTTAAAGACAAAAAGCTACATCCGGTGGCTTTCCACTCACGGAAGATGAGCCCAGCAGAGCGAAATTATGAGATCCATGAATAGGAACTATTGGTGATTCTGGAGGCATTTAAAGAGTGGAAACAGTACTTAGTCGGAACAGAAAAACCATTGACTTTCTACACTGATCACCAGAATCTACAGAACTTACTTACAACTAAGGTATGGAATCCACGGCAAATATGATGGACTCAGCAACTAGCGAACTACAATTTCAAGATTGTCTACCGACAGGGAAACCGAGGCGGAAAGCCTGATGCACTAAGCCGACGGCCGGAGTATCATCCAGAGGAAGAAGCAGCGCATAGCGAACAGTCAATACCCAAGCCTTCTCACTTCCAAATCACCTTGGTGCACTTAAATCAGCCAGAAAGAGATGAAAAAATAAATGGGACAGAGTCTATTGATTTCTTGCGAATACAATTGCTAACTCTAAAAGCACGAATGCCTAGAAAAGGGTCTCGACTAGCAGCTGGACACGACCTGTACGCACTAGAGAACTTTATAATTCCGGCCAAGGGACAGAGGTTAGTGGAAACTGGAATTTCCGTCAGATTACCAAAAGGAACATATGCACTGTTTGTACCACGCAGTGGAATGGCAGCCAAATTTGGGATCAGGATTGGCGGAGGAGCAAACGACGCTGATTACACCAGAGAAGTCAAGGTTATTATAATGAACCATGGAAACCAAGATTGCCAGGTTCGCAAAGGGGACCGAATGGCACAAATGATCATTGAGAACATAAACATGGCAGAAGTGATAGAAGTTGACGGACTAGCAGAAACTGCAAGGGGCAAAGGCGGATTTAGAAGCATGGATGTATCACCCAGCCGATCAGCTGCAATAAAGACCCAGGTCGTGGTTGCATACTTGCAAGCCGACCAGGCCGAAAATGAGTTTCTTGATGAAACAGACTATCAAGCAAGACAAGACAAAAGGATACTCCTAATGTCGAATGCTATAATGTCCAAAGTTGATATTAGGAAATATGACTAGATATTATTAAAAACCATCAAAGAGGAAGGCCTGAACGATCAAGAGTGGCAGAAACGCAAGCAAGAATTGGAAACGTTAACCAATAGGGGCCAACCATTACCGAGTCACTAGGCAGTAACTGAAGTAGTGATATACTATAAGAATCGCTTATACATTCCAGAAAACGAACAGCTGCTGACAACTATAGCCTAAGGTTGCCACGACTCTAAGGTAGCTGGACACTTCGAACAGGAGAAGAATCTGGAAATTGTTACCAGAGACTTTTATTGGAGAGGGCAGACAGCCTGGATAAATGACTACTTATGGTCATGCGATGAATATCCACTTAATAAATCCCCACGACATACGCGGTTCAGTCTGCTGCAGCCTGTAGAAGTCCCGTTCGCAACCTGGTCATCCATATCAACCGACCTTATCACACAACTACCACAATCACAAGGAAGAACACAAATTATAGTAGTCCTGGATAGGTTTACAAAGATGGCTCACTTCATAGGTCTGGAAAGTAATGCAACTGCAAAGGAGGTTGCAAACATATTCTTGATGGAAGTTTGGAAGCTACATGAACTCCCAGCGGAAATTATATCTGACATGGATACAAACTTCCAGGAGAATTCTGGGAATCCCAATGTAAAACCTTAGGGATAAAACTAAAGATGTCAACTATATACCACCCGTAAACTGATGGACAAACGGAGAGGACCAATCAAGTACTGGAAGGATACCTTAGAAACTTTGTCAATTATGATCAAACGGACTGGTACCAACTGTTACCACTAGCCTAGTATGCCTACAACAATTTGGTAATGAACGCGCATGGTATGTCACCCTTCTATGTAAACTATGGATTCCACCCACAAACAGAGTGGATGAAGGAACGTGAAGCCCTAAATCCAGGCACACAACTATATGCACACTGGATGCAAACAATACACCAAGAGGCCAGAGAAGCATTAGAACAAACACCCAAATATATGAGCAAATATTACAACCGCAAGGCTAAGCAGCAACCAGACATCAAGGTCCGGGACCTGGTCATGTTAAATGCAAAAAACATACGCACCAAACGACCCTAGAAGAAGCTTAGCCCAAAGCTGTATGGCCCGTTTAAGGTATTGGAAAAAAGAGGGGAACGTGCCTACCAACTAGAAATATCACCAAGATGGAAGATCCATCCGATATTTCATGTATCCTTGTTGGAACCCTATTGAATATCCAATCGACCAGCAAGGGAACAACATCTCCGCGAGCCAGAAGAAATCGATTCAGATTTTTAATGGGAAATCGAAAGAATCATGAAGAGTGAAATAATATCTTATACCCGACGCGTGGATGGTGGGAACCGACCAATGCGTGAGTTACGGTACTCTGTGAAGTGGACTGGCGGTTCCGAAGATGAACATACTTGGGAACCACCAGCCCACTTAGAGCATGCATAGGACTTGGTGGAGGCGTTTCATAGGGAGAATCCGGATATGCCAAAGCGGGCAGATGTTGAATGACAAGGAAAAGGTTTTCCTAGCGTGGCCAAGCAAACGTGTTAGGTTTTTCACCCTACCAAGTCGAGTTCAAGAAGGGACTGATAAATTTCAGAATTGTTTAAGTTTGGGTTTTATGATTAAAATTTTATTTGTTTTTTATTGTTATTTTGATTGGGTACCTAAAGAGAGGGTAACCTTCAAAAACGATTCAGGAGAAACCGCACAGAGGAAAGAGCTCGTGTTAGGCACAAACTACTCCCAAGATGATTACATGACTTTTCAGAAGGGACTCCATGAATCTGAACCTCTACAGGCAATTACCCTCTTGCGGCCCCGGCGTTCGCCCTGGGAGTCGACACTGGGACCTTGTACAGTTGATCGTTTAGTAAGAAAAACGAGAAATTGGAATACATCTTGTAACCCCATATACGACTTTGCCGTCTGTCCGACCGGATGCTGTCCACAGGGTATATGAGAGGGCCTCTCTGGCTACGTCTGAGAAGTGGAACGAACCAATTCCGTCAAGAACTCGCAGAGCTACACCTAGATAAAGTTAAGAGAGCCCAGGTAGTCCTAGATGGGTCAATGAACCTATTGGAACAAGTTGATAAGGAGAGGCAGTGAAGGCGAGAGGGTATTAGCCCGATCGAGAACACTAGTCATCCTGAAAGCTAGCTGCAGAGCTGGATAAGACGGCACAAAGCAGATTTGGCCAACAACCAAGCTGGCGCCTTGGAGTTCTAGGAAGTTATTGGTACGTTCTAAACTGGGCGGCCATATCTAAACAGCCGAACGAAGGTTGACAAGTCAGACTAAGGAGGTCCACATCCACAGAGAAGTCGGGAGCTCTGATCATACCATTAGCTATGTGGGGGAAGAGAAATTTTCAGGGTCAAAGCGAGTTTGCTCTCGTATTAAGATACGAAGGTTGGGAAGAAAATACCTGTTTATATGTAAACAAGTTGTAGTCTACGAACACTCAGACGCGGGATATAAATATCGAAGTGCATCCCATGCTTTAGCAATCATCAAGCAACTGAGAAGAGATCTTATCAATATCATAAGTTTTTACTCAAAAATCTTTACCTACTAGCCTTATTAGACAATCTCCGTTTACGAAGAAAGATTTAAGACTAGTTCGATTCGCTTGCTCTTAGAATCGACTACCCTTAACATTAACAGTAGAAGGTGGTTCCTGCCATCCTGCTTATAGTTTATAAATATCCTAAGGGAGCCTCCCAGGACTTAGTTGACTCTTTTTGTTGGTCGATTACTCTGCTGGTGCTAGGTGATAGATATCATTCTATTTATACCTAATATCTTGTATAATGATTCTCAAATATCTCCTGCAAACTTTGAGTCCATGTCTCAGATGATATCATTTGTTAGACCAGAGAATTTCCTAAATTCTTTGATCAATGCTTGAGCAATATCTTTTGCAGTCACTTTCGCTTCGAATATGATAAAATGTGCAATTTTTGTAAACCGGTTGACTACTACTATAATCTGGCTATATTCTTCAGATTAGGGTAGTTGCATAATACAGTCCACTGAGGTAGATGTCCAAGCTGCAAAGGGTACCTGTAATAGTTATACTAAGCCAATGTATGCATGCCTTACTGCTCTATCCATTTGGCATTCTATATAGGATGATACATAGTTGTTAATTCAGTTCGTAATTCCTTTTGAGTAAACATCTATAGTGATAATTTGTTGAGTTTTTTCTTGACTCTAGTGTGATGCAAATTTTATGTCAAAACATCATGTGCAATATCACTTCGCAATGTTTCGTCCAGGGGAATATATTAGTGTTCTTTGTAGAAAAGTATTCATTTAGTCAAGGTTCATTGTTTTGGCATTTCCTTCCCACCATATTTGAGATGTTGTAACTCTTGTTTCCTTCGTATATACTCTGGATCATCCATTGTTCTCTCTTCTATCCTTACTATGAACTTGATATCAAATTTCTCTATATCACCTTTAGCTATCATTGCATTGGACATTAAGGTTTGTCCTTTACTGCATATTGGGTGTAAGGTAATATCAGTTGAGTCCAGGTACTTATAGTTTGGATAGGAATATAGGAAATATAATTGCGCTTGGGTTTCTTCCAACTGTATATAAGAGCTACCAAACCCTTGCCCTGCTCACTTTGTATTGTCTAACTCCATGGCTTTCTGAAGTTCCCTTTCATCAATCTTTTACACAATCATCTGCACTATGAGGTATCCCTTCAGTACCTGGAATGAATTGGCAGTATTGTTGTCTAGCAGCATTTTCCCTTTTTTCTTATAGTCTGCATCTCCTACTCTAGCTCTTATCAAAATACCATACTTGATTGCAATTCCACTTCATGGAGCAATGCAGGCATATGTTCCAATATGAAGTCCTATGGCCAGCCATGTCCCTATGAGTACTTGCCCTTGTAGAGGGACAATCCTTTCTTCAGTACTGTATAGGTTATGTCCTGCCGCTAACTTGAACCTTAGGGTGGAAATTTTGCCTTCCATTTTATCTTTTGAATGCTAATCAAATTGCTATCATCCTCTACAGGCAATTCCAATCAGAGTTGTAATGAGTTTCCTTTACCCTATATAACTGCGATAATTAACTTTCGATTATTCTCAAATTTTTCAAAGTGATTGGACTGAAATATAGCCTGCTTAGCATGCTCAGCTTCCTCTTCAGGGAGGTACTCAAGCCGCCTGCTTAAAGATTGTAGTTTACCTCCTTTGGTTCCTCATTGGTAAGCTATTTCAAAGTTAAAAGCAGTCATCTTCTGAGTCCAGCAGATTTTCCTTGCTGACAAGGTCTTCATTTTAGCAAAGTATTGTAGATTTTCATGATCAGAAGATAGGGTGAAAGGTTTGTCAGTCCCAACTAGGTACTTTCGCTATTTTTCCAATGCAATGACTATTGCCAATAATTCCGTATCTTTAATATCACAGTTGAGTTCAGAAGGAGTAAGCTGTTAGGAATGGAATGCAACAGAATGCAACTTCTTATCCATATTTTGAGAAAGGACACATCTGTGAGCATAATCACTTACATCTAAATCTACTCCCGTTGCTCTTTCAGGATCAAAGTGACACAATATAGGAACTGTAATAAACCAGTGTTTGGGCTCATCAAACCCAATTTGAAGTTTTTCTCCCCACACAAAATCCTAAAGATTTCCCTTTACTCAATCAGTGATTGGTGCACATAGTGCAGAGAAATTCTTTAGGAATCGTCGGTAAAATAGGTGAATCCCATGAAGATTTAAGAATCTTTTACCAATATAGGTGGTTTACAGGCCTTGATTGATGCAACTTTACGCTCACTCATAGTGACTCCATCAACAGCCACTATATGCCAATGATATTCTCCAGATTTATTAGTGAAGGTGCTTTTTGACCTTGATATTGCCATATCATCCTCTTGGATCTGTTCCAGATCCTTCTTGACAAATAACACCTGATCTCTTTCATATTTTGAGTATATGATGATATCATCATTATATACCACGGCACCTTTTTCAAGGAAGTCCTTCAGGATCATAGTCATAATTGACTGAAATGTTGCTAGTCCCTTAACAAGTCCAAATAGCATGACCTTGTATTCATATAGGCCATATCTTGTGTCAAAGGCAGTTTTCCTTTCATTACCCTTTCGTATGCAGATTAGATGGTATCCATCCTTGATATCCAGCTTGGTGACAATAATATATTCCCCTTTGAACACAGACGTGTAGTTTGGTCATGTCAGGAAAGGGATATTTGTTGTGGATAGGGACGATGTTCAAGCATCAGTTGCGTAGTAAAAATCTGAGGTGTCCATCCTGTTTAGGAACGAAAAATATTAGTGATCTAGCAGGAGACTGGCTGATGGAAACTCTTCCTAGTTTAAAGATATGTTCTTAGTCCTCTTAACTGTTTTTCTGACAGCTGGTATAATATTCCCCAAGGTGGTTGTCTGTGATGTTTGAGGTCAATAAGGTAATTAAAGGTGTGATAAGATGGTAGTTTAGCCTGTAATAACTGACTAAAAAGGTCCTTGAAGTCATGGTACTACGTAAGAAGTGTATTGAGGATTATTTCTTCCTCATAAACTACTCTCGCAATTCTTTCAATAATCACGGCCTCTTAGTCATCCAAAACCTACTAATACTATTCGCTTGATAATCCTTTATCTTCTGGTAAGAGATAAATTAAGATGCTGGGGCCTCAAAACTCCTGCTTCCTGGGTGATGAATTCCCTTTATTGGATGTTCATTATTCCACCACCCAAATGGAATTATTATTCTATAATTACCTTTAGGTGTGATTTCGCATACAACTTTCCTTATGAATTTGTTTTTGCCTATTTGGAAGTAGAGGAGACAGGTATAATAATATCCAGTAGAGAATTCGTCTTCTGTAAATCCTAAAAGATGGGTAGGATCTTAGTGAGATTCATAAGAAATATCCAATTCCTTTGCCAATTTTTCCAGAATAATAAGATTTTTGAGCCTGAGTCTAGTAGGACTCTTATACAATAATGTTTTCAATACACAGAGATATGTGCATCGCCTTCAGAGCACTGTTAGTATTATGGTTGTTCATGTTCGAACTTCATTCGCTTATATGATAAAGTGATATAAGATCATCCTCTCTTACAAGTCATTATGGCTGTATGGGCTGTGGGATCATCACTACCTTAGTAGTGTTTTGACCAGAGAGGTCTCTGCAGATGCACAAGATCAGATAATAATTCTCTATCAAGATTCTGGGCGGTAAACTATGAGTGGTCTTTACCCCCTGCTTCGGGGTCCCTACAAAATTCAAAATTCCTATTCTCATAGGAAATTTATCTGTATAATTGTTCTCTGCATCTTTTATGCATCATCAATATGCATAATTATTAGCAAATATATGCCTGAATGTTTTAGATACACTTGACTGTGTCTTTCAAGGTTATTTCCTAAAAGTGTAGCTTGTTTTCAAAAAGTGACATTGATTTCTGAAACGAATATCAACTTTGGAAAAGGGCAACGGGGTTCTATTTTTGGAATATGCCTTTCCTAAGGGGCAGAAATTGCTATATTTGGCTTCATATATAATCGGTTTTATAAGTACTTTTGTTCTTATAGATCTGTGGTATAGTTGGCCAGCCTTAATGTCCTTGGATACTGGTCAAGCGTTCAATCCTCATCCCAAGATGGATAGTTAGGATATATGGCTCAGGGAGTAACTCACTTTGTATTTCGCATGACTGTATTCTGTTCGAGTCTTCACTAAACATCTTCAATGAAATTTAGAGTGAATTTTTGATCATTTCCCCTTTTTGATCATCATCATGCCAGGCTGAAACATTTGTGATTCTGATCGCTTCTCTAAATTTTAAGTGAGGTCCACTATCTTCAGTCATGCTTAATGGCAAGAATTTCGCTTAAGTCTGTCCACTGATCATGAGGACATATTGACTTGTGGGCTTAGAGTTGATGAAAAAAAGCAAAATTGTCAACTCTGATGAGTTGAGGGATACTGCTTTCGATTATGGTCACTAGTTTCCTACAATCCACATACTCATTTGCTGTCGTTGCTGGTACCATTCGGAAATTTCAGGGTCTGATAGTTCCCTTAACTGAGGTTAGGCTTCAGTTTGTATGCTGTTGACCTTTGGCTAATTAGGTTGAGCTGGGAGTATTGCTGCCTCTGGTTTTGTGGAAATTTTGCCCGGTAGATTATTATATATTTATCGAAAATTATTTCAACCACTATATCCTTCCGATATTTTGGCCAGGTGTGGTTGCTGAGACCACATTGTGTGCATTCCTTTCCCGCCTTTCACTTATGAATAACCTCTTGCGAGATTCAACCATGAGCCTTGTTCCAGTCCATATATGCATCTTTGCACTGCTTTCCCGCTTTCTTTGCTGAGGGATAAGCTTTAGCTGCCTTTCATGATAAAGTGTTGTTTTTTAATTTCTGTTTAGTTTATTCTTGTTCGTCATTGACCCCTTTATGGGTATCATCATGTTTCCGTTTGGTCGATCTATAGCGCAAGGGTGATCCATTGCAAAGTTTCCGCCTTTTCAGATATTCCTTCTCTGGGCTGCCAACTTCCAGTCTGGTTTCTATCCATTCTTTACCAGAGGAGAAATTTAAATGAGATAAGTATTGCAGAATTTGTCTCATAAGATTGCTTTCCAGTAGCACCTGCCAACTGATTCAAGTAAGTCTGGCATTGAGGTGCAGGTTTTCGAGGAGGAGAAGATATGTATCTATCTTTACCTCATAAACTACCTAGGTCATATCTTCTACAGTCTGTCGTTCCTCATCGATGCCCATGTATTACTTGATTATATCTTGACGAAAAGGATCCCTGGTGGAATAGCTTAGGTGTCGAGTATCTCAGCCTGGTCTACCAATTACCATCCAGTCTTCCTCTGAGACGGATTCCACTTGGTTCCCCTTTGTTTTCCCTAAAGCAAACTAATTCCATCAGTGTGATTTTCCCACTTTGTAGGATTGCAATCAAAATACTGTTCACAAGCTGTCAGCTAATTGTAAACATCTTGGTTGTCATTTCCTTCAAAGATCTAAGGTGGTTCAGCTAGGACCTTTGCTGGTTGGGAGGGTCTACTAATACGTTCTAAGATAGCTAATGTTAACCTATCATCTGGTACATATTTCTGGGAACAGATAGTATCCCGGAGTGCATTCCAGCCTGCTACCCTTTCTGCGCTATCCATCCTCTCCATCACTATCTGATCCATCATCAATATTTCTGTCAGGGGCATCAGGGCATCACCTAGGTTACTTGGTGGTATTGGCAGTGGTATGTTGTTTTCTTTACAGTTGACTCCTTTGCCTTTATCCCTCCTATGGGTCTATAGTGAGTCTTATATTATAACAGCAACCGCTGGTAGTATCAGGCCCTATTGTCCTTGGTTGGACAGCCATGGATCACTGTCACTTGGCTCATACTGAATTGGAACTTTAGGGTGTTTATCAGCTAGTTGACGCACCCGAGCAAGCAAGTATGCGTTCATACCTTTGCTCAGTTGTTGTTGTTGTTGAGCTGCAATTTCTTGTTGCTCCCTCATTCTTCAAGTTCATTCTTGTTCTTCCAAATTTGATTTAGCTTTGAGGTCTATTACCGGTTTTTCAAGAATTTAATCCCAATTTCACAAACATAAGCCTGTTGTTCCTGTTGAGCTTTTTGGTGTCACAATTCCTCTTGGACCTCAACATGTAACCTTTACTGCTCCCTCTTAGTATCGCTATATGATTCTCATTTGTACTTTCTTTCAAGCATCGGACTAGGGCGGGTAATGCATAGACAACATTTTCCTGGAAGTTATCTTGAATACAGACAGGTTTCCCAACTCATTTGGCATATATGTCTTATCCACTGTGTAAGGTCGTCGACCCAAATGCATATTTGGGGAGCTGGTACAGCTTCTGGACAGAATTAATAAAGCTGATAGGGTTGATTAAGTATAGTCTTCTTCAATCATCCTATCTGGCTCAAGGGACTAGGAAATGGTATATCATCTTATGCAATAACTATTACAGCTTACAAAAATAACCTTTATAGTTTACGTAAAGGAAAATATAAAATAGGCAGTCCTCTGGCCTCAAGGAACAAAAGTCGTGAGCAGAAGAAAAATCTGACAACTCAGAATCCCAGTCCAGAAATACAAGGCAGATAAAGTCTTGCCCATGAAAGTAGGCTTAGAATTGTGTAAAGTACTTGGGTGTGGAAACTAAAGATTGGTGTGTGAACCACCATAGTTCAACTGTTTCAAATAGAGGTATTTCCACAAGCTTAGCAGGAAGTATCTCTTCAAAAGTGGATATGGTAGACCAAGGGTAAACAATATGGATGGTTTTTCCTGATTAAGATAAATCTAATGTACTTCAAAGTTATTGATTCAGTAAAAGTACAAAGGTTGAAAGTCTGGATTGTGGGTTCAGTTAAAAATCTTCTATATAATCTTAAATAGATTATTTTTAGTGTTTTGTGAATAGCGTTATCCAACAAAGGTCTGGCTGATATATTTTTTCAATATGCTTTTGGTTTATCGCATTTAAATGTCTGAGTGCAACTTTACCGAAGACAATTGCCTATTATTCCCAGCAGATAGGAAATGTGGTTTCCAAGTTGAGAGGTCAAGAGTACCAACAATATTTGCACTGATGAAAACTTTGAGCATTGTGGTATTCTTCTGAAATAAGATGTTATTGCTATACAAATAGTATAGAGTTTTGTTAATAAGAGAATAACAATAGAGTGTTACCTGGTAGACAATTCAGTAATATTGAATTGAATAAGGCGTACTGGTATCATGAGAGTCAGACAACTGTTAGAAAACTAGGTTCAAAGGTATGATAAAAGATCAAGGATCTCTAGAACTTGTTCACCAAATAGGGTATCACGTAATATATTCTTGAGGTCTCTTCTCTGTTACTTCATAATCTCAGAACTATACGGACAGCCAGCTATTATACACTTTTTGCAGTACTTATATTAGCCATATATCTGTAGTATCTTTAGACACCTGAAATGGGATACACTAGAGGAAGATGGAACCTAATGTTACAACTGTACTAAAGACTCCAAGTAAAGTTCTAGAAAGGTAAAGATATAGATGATTGAATCAAATGATATAAGTTAATATTGTTTAGCTGACTCTTGACTCAATATAACTTATTCTTGATAAGATAGTTTGTTATCAGAGTAGAGTGCCTCTCGTATTTATTTAAGAAGAATTATAAATGCCATCAACACGTATCCCTACACCAATCAAAAAGGAACATCCCTTCTCTACTCTGGGTTCATCAATGCTGGACTCCTGTAGGGTCTTTTACGGAAATCTATGGATCATGCAGATATGGAAAGTCTACAAAACTGATTGATTTTCTGCAATGCATCTCATTTATGTTTAGAGGAGAGAAATGAATTTCAGATCGAAGTATTGTCAGTTGCGTACTGTCAAGTCGACATGGGACTCATTTTCTCAGTTATGACTTAGTTGCGCTATGGCGATTCCGTCTATGCATGGGTGGTAGTCAACTTGCTCTACTTGGCCAATAGGTGGCTATTCTAGTAACTACTTAGCTCCCCCAGTCTGTGGTAATACTATGTTGACTAAATAGGTACTACTCAGGCCCAATGTTTTATTAACCACCTTAACCGTAATCAGATGGAATGCTCTCATAGTTCTCTAACATCTCTCAGTAATGGTATAGGTCTTAGGCTATAAGTTGTTCTACATTAGAGAATTATTAGGTAAGTGTTAGGGTATTGATATACCAATACATTAGTCAAAGTAGCGTGAATCAACAACCCCGACACGCTTGACATCTATGTTCTAAGTGCCAAAAGCCTGCAAATATAATACGGATATATAGTTAGAATTTTCTTTTTATATCAAAATATTCATTATTTTATTCTGATATTTTCTATATATTTAAAATAATTTTAAATGTTTTTTTCATCACAGAGTAGCAAGTTATATAGTGCATGTGCTCCAAAAAGTACACCAGGCCTCAACTTTTCAATCAATTATAACTCACCATTGTGACCTTAAGCACTTCCAAAAAAACCTCTACATTATTATCCTTACCATTCCCATTAATCTAGAGGTTTTTTTGAGTTGATATTTTACCTTGGTAAATGGGTATAAGCATTTAAAAATGCTTATTCCTGGTGCACTGTTTGGAGTGCACGAACCATAGTTAAATGAAAAACAAACTTTGATTTACAGGAAATTATTTTTTTCTGGTTGCCATACTTCAAATGCATTTTTCTTGTCGTGCCAAAAAAAGCCCTAGTGCAGGTTCTAGCAAAAACGTGTTCATATTAGAAACTATTTGTGTAATAATATTATAATAAAAAATCACTTCAACACTCAATTCACAATTATCAATATGAGACTTTTGTTTTGCAAGACTGGTTTTAACCCTGCTCTTGCTGCAAGAACAATTGGGTCGGAGTTGTCTTGGCGTATATCCTGATTTTGTGTCTGCCCAAACAAACACCTAAAATTCTGCCATAATAATATCCTACAAATTTATTTTAGAATATATCCTATTTACAACTTTTATTGTGATATATTTTTATTGTAAAGTGACGAACAGGGTCTGAAAATGAAAAAAATATAAAAGTTTTCGTACAAGGCTGAGTTTTTTTTTTTTTTTTTTTTCGGATGAACCTAAATTATTCCTGGCACTTGTACTTGCAACCAAGCAAGGAAAGAGCGAAGTTTTTTTCTTCTCTTTTTCACTATGACATTACTCGTATACCACTTTCTCACCTTGGCTCCTCCATCGCCCTCGTAGCACCATGGTTATGTGAGCTCCTGACAAAGACATCCGACTTCCTTGCGGGTACTTTTACGAGTACAATGCGGTACAGTACACAGTAACTTCCGGTAGCGACAAATGTACGGCAAGTGCCGATATTTGTGCATCTACTCGAGTTCAGTACTGTCATCCGTCCAGGATTCTCAATAGAGGTCACATCAAACCCTGATATAATACGGTACCATCTCCACCTTGTCATCTAATTTACATACTAACGAGTTATCTGTGAGCACAAGGCCAACCAAGGTGGCTATGACCCCCGATACGAAAGGCAGATTTTCCAAAAAGCCTGCCCAACCTGACTGTTCTGCAGTCAATCTAAGGCCCCCTTCGAGGAAGGGAGGACCGTCCTGCACGAGTACCCTACTCATACTTGCACCCTGTGCACAAGGACTGGCCTTCTTGACTACAGTACGGCACTGTACCGTACCGTACTGCGTCCCACCTGTGGGGAACCAAATTGTAAGCTCGGGAATATAATTCCCCGTCCTCGGCAAGATATGCACCATCCTTTCTTTACAGCCAATAGTGGGGGTGGGGACACAATGCAAAGTAGATCATCACGTGTCTGATTGGTAAAATTTTCATGTCTCGCATCTCCTCTCCATAATTCCGCCGACGCTCTCACCCGAACCCGACGGACCCACGGATGCCACCACCTTACATTTCCCACTTTCCTTTGCAACACCTAACCTACCTAACCAGCTTATAGCATAGCATGGTATAGCGCGCCGTCCCAGAACAACAGCAGCAACAATAATATAAGTATGCCCCCTTCCCCACCCTCCACCGAAGATGGATCCAGCAACAACAACGACGATGAGGACATGTTCGTAGACTCCCTCTCCCACCAGTCAACAAGCCCAATTACTTCCAGCATGTCTGATTCGACCCTGCCACCACCGCCCTCACACCCCAGCACTTACGAGCAGCACCTTGCCATGGAGCGTCGATTCGGTAGTTTTTCCGCTGGGAGTGAGGCGCTGGGCGGCTTTGTCTTTCCGAGCACGAGCGACACGGCCGAACGGGATGTTCGTGAGGTTGACGGTGACAGCGGGCACATGGATACTTCAGAAGATTGCGCGGTGATGATGGGCGCGGCGGGAGCTAAGGAGGGAGAAGATGAACACAAGCCCACGAAACCACCCCTTGGGGAGAAATTTCCAAAGGATGAAGAGAATGTTGGCGCCCCTTCCTCTTCCGCCTGTTCTTTCTTCTCAACTTTTTGCTCTTCTTCTTCCTCCTACCCCACTTGCCCCCCTATCTCCTGCTCCTCCCCCTCCCCCTCCCCTTCCAGTCTGCAAAATATCCGCACCCGTCACCGTCTCTGCCGCCGCAAAGCTAACTACCGCGCCAACCCTACGGCTACTTCTGCGCCACAGCGCCTCCTAACAGAATCTACCTCCTACCGCCTCTCAGGAAATCGTCTATTCAATTCCAACTTCCTCCTCCCCGCCCTCGACGCGTACAAGCTCGCGCTAACCTCCTGTCCAATTTACCTCGTCCACGAGGTCGCCACCATATATGCCAACATCGCCGCGGTGGAATTGAAGCTGCAGCGCTATCCTGCCGCCGTTACTTCCGCCACTAAAGCGTTGGAGGGGCGGCCACGCTGGGGGAAGGCCTTGTACAGGAGGGCACGGGGCAAGGAGGGGATCGGCGGGTGGGCGGAGCTTGAGGGGGCGCTAGAGGATTACAAGGCCGTTGAGGGCTTGGCTTGTGGTGCTGGGGGCGTATTAGGGGGGGGGATTGGGGAAAAGGAATTGGCGATTGTGAGGGACAAGATTCGCTGGTTGCCCGGCAGAATTGAAGAGGTTAGGGATGCGGAGACCTCGGAGGTAGTGGGGAAGTTGAAGCAGATGGGCGAAGGGTTACTCAAGCCGTTTGGGATTAACCCCAGTGATTTTGGAATGGTTAAAGGCGCGGATGGGGCGTATAGTCTCCAATTTCGCCGGCCGTGATGTTGCCGTCTCGTCCTGTGTTATTGTTTCATATCTCCACTCTCTGTCATTTATTTATTTATTTATTTTTCTCCTCCATTTTCCATTTTTCTCCAGCACACCTTTCATCCCAGTTTCTATGTTTGGTTATTTTCTTTTTCTTTCTTTACTCTGTCCTCTGTCCTCTGTCCTAATCTACTTTTATCAATCATACTAGGAGTTCGGGCTCGTTCAGTTCAATCCACCATGATAACCTACTTTCTCAGCCTCCTTCCAACTAGAGAAAAGAAGCAAAAAAATAGTCTTATCCTTCGCGTCCAGTAAAAACGTGCATAAGTCACTACCGTATACCATCATGACAGCATTCAGCCCAAGTACAGTACCCGAGGGGATATTTTCATCCAAGCCACAAATTATTCCCCATGTTAGCCTAAGTTGACTGACCACCAACCGGTCAGCCAACGCAGTATCCTGAGACCAGGACTCATTCTTTTTTAATTTTTTTTATATGCATTTTAGTTTAAAGGTAACTTACAATACAGTAACCCCGCTTTCAACGAAGGCAATGGATGATCATACCATATCTTCAAAAACCGGAGAGATCAAAGTTCCGCCCGGCACTCGGAGTCGGGGTGATTACCTTATAACCTGGGCTGTAATTGGCTGGATTTCAGGAGTGGTTTGGCGAAAGGCGAGTGAGGCGTTATGAGTGGTCCGTGCGTTGGTGACACCTCCTTTCCTGTACCGCGCACAGTGTGGTACTTGTACGAGTACCGTAGGTACCGCAAAAACCCATTCTCGGGGATCTAAGGAGATTTACTGTCTAAACCACAATAGGCTTAGCATAGTAGGTAAAACAGCATAAGGAATGCCAGTAAATGAGATCTAACAGCTCAGGCCCCCAAGCTATAATCTGTTTGGAAGAAACTATTCATTCTCGGGGTGTTTTGTCATAGATCGGGGGGACCCGAGGCCGATGGGCGATAGTGGATTTACTGGATTTTTGCGGTAGGTGGTTCTATCCACAACCCCCCCCTGTTATTGACGGAGCTACCACCAAACCAGGCTTACGAGCTACGGACCACCACCGCGAACCGAACCGGCGCCCTTCAGCGAAAAGGCCTAGGTTAAACACCGACTAGACCACACGGGAATGGGACGTGGGCCGCTGGGGGATTCCGGCAAGGCAGGTTAGGTATTGTGGATCCTGAAGTAGTCCCGTGCCGTATATTCCAAGGGCACAATCGCGGGTAGAGGGAGGGCTTATGGATAGTAGGATGCAAATTGGCATATGTGAAGTTTAAGGTTAAGAGAATTTTTAGTTAGTATAGCAAGTAAAGTAACCTTGAGAGAAAGAGAAAAACTGTCTTGAAACAAATAATTAGAAACAATTTAAACATAAGATTTAATATTGTAAAAATATCAGAACAAGAATATAAACACTACATCATTTTACATGCTTCCTTTTAGGTAAAAATATTACTCGATAAGAAAATTCAGCCAAAAAGCAGAAAATACCGTAAAAACTGTAATAATGGATAAATGTGCTATAAGGTTGAGGTAAGGTAGGTGAGTCAAAAAGAGTGGAAATTAGTATATTGAATCTATTTTGATACATATAGGCTGAGCCAGTTCAGCTTACTCAAGCCTTAAGTGAACTACCAGTACATATCATGGCCACTTTTAAAAGGTATACACCAAAGTAACAATACAATTTAATATAAAATAAACTATATGTACAGGTTTTTCCTTCAAGTGAAAAATATTTCATCTGTGTTCAATCAACAGAAAAAATGCCACCCAAAAAGAATAGTATTTCATGATGTATCCTAGTCCAACCAGTACTTCATTTACTGCAGATATCTTTTATGCACGTGTTAAAAAAAAAGAAGAGGGCAGAAGAGAAAACAACTTACCTGTACCACTCTAATAAACCGAAAACAACCAGGAAGCCTTATTCCATATCGGTCCTATACTATTAGCCATAAGCTTCGAATCTTATCATACTGGTATGGGAAAAACATCACTTCTAGTCCTACCAAATACCAGGAACCAACACTATCAGAAGTAGCAAAATACTTTTGGATACCAAGTGGAAACCTTTGCTGTTCGAACCAAGATGGGAAAGGCTGGGAAATATACCAATGCGCGGAAAGACCAACAGCGTATTGGAGATGGCAGGAGATACCGGTGATGGGGTTAGTTAGAACGGATACTATATCAGGAATTTTGTCATCAAAGGGCAATTGCAAGACCAGTTCAACGGGTATGGTTTCAACGTATTAGCAACGAGATATTAACTAAAGTTTACCTGGAAAGATATATTCAGCTATTCAAGTTTTCCAATGGGTGATTCTATGGTTTCCTACAAGCTTACTAAATTAGCTTGACCATTATCACCGATACTGCTAGTCCGTTACCATTAGATTTCTCCCATGCAATTCTAGAATGGATAAAGTTTGATAGACATAACTTACAATTGCAACCTGAAAATAAATTTGGCTTAGGGGACATACCTGCAGAAATCAGCCAATACCAGTTACAGATCATCTATAACATAGATCAAACAATATTGCCCTTAGTATCTTGAAAGGCAATCATACAATCCAATTGCAGAATTAAAACTATTTGGGCACAATCAAGTAGTCAGTCGCCATGTGACAAAAGGCAGGGGACATTTTGACTAATTGTTTTTGCTGATTGTATTCCTCGAGTTCAGTATTGGATTTTATTTCAGGGAAAGGGAGTTGGACCTACTATGCAAATTGAGATAATGCGCTATGACTCTCAAGTTGTTGTGAAATTAAGCCAAATAGCTTATGCCAACTCAAGTAATGTGCTTGAGTGGCTCGATGAGCAAGTAATACCTATACTTGATAATCAGCCAACAATTCTTACCATGGACCTATTTGCAGCTCTCAAATCAGAAGAAGTGCTTTATACACTACAAGAAAATGATATTGTATTAAGTGCTATGCCTGGAGGTTGCATTGGGCTTGTTCAACCATTGGATATGTCAATTAACCGTCTATTCAAAGATATTCTAAAGGTAATTCGGCTAGAAATGAACTTACCATTTAAAATAAATAAAAAATAAATAATAAGACCAGTATACTAACCATGAGACTGTTACAAACCTATCCTTAGTCTGCCGGACAAGGCACACTATCTCCTTTAACTGCAACAGGTAACGATACGTACCACTTGTCTTACCTCTCTTCAGGTCTCATAGCCTTATGTCGCCTAAGGAACGCTGAGTCCTTTCACTCCTAGCCCATGCGACTGCTCCTTAGCGATACGTTTCTCGAATCACCTTTCGGTCGGTGATATAAACGGATGGTCATAATAAGAATAAAGTATAGATTGAACTAATAGTAAAAGTATAACATAGGAAGTAACTTAGGTGGTTGCGTGAAGAGCTAGCTATCTGTATCCGTGACCCTCCTTATATAGGCGCTCTTCCCGCAACCCTAACCCTGGTGACTTTACTATGAGTCACCTCTTTACTAGGACTGCCGTGTGAGTCATAGTATAACAAACGTCCTATGACTCTCAATTTGAGTCATAGTATACAATCCCCATAGTATCCAATTTCCATAAAAGATTATGTGCTCTAATCGCGTCACATGCGTGAAACCCCTGACTCATACTTGTAGTCAGGTGCGAAAGTCATAACATCATATGCCCTCACAATCGTGAGTCATGAAACACTAAATTAAATCAAACATCATAATCATAAATGATCTCACAAATCGTGAGTCATGTGAAACATTCCATATTGTTAAGTCACAATTTGTGACAATAGCTCCTCTCTCCCCTCAGCTTGAGTCCCATCATGCTATTCACCAAGTTTCATTACTTGGTTCCCAAATCTTGCATCGCGACGGAACATCCGTAGAATTTGTTCCGTTGTGCGTAACTGTTTCCTGACCATTTCCAATGTCAGGTCTGCCACCTCGATTGTTCGTTTTTGGTGCGCAATGGTGGCTTGTTGCGCTTCGAGGGTCTCCTCTTGGAGTCTGATCATTCCTTGGTATTCATCCAGTTGTATTTCCAAACCCGAAATCTTTCTTTGAAGGCATTCAATATCTGCCTGCGTGTGTTGGCTTTCGGTATCATTGTTTTGGGTTTCCTCGCCCCTCTCCAACCGTCCCCTCCTGGCTTCTGTGCGCTGAGCATCCTTTCTGCTCAGTTCTTCTCTTTTACCCCACGCCGTGGGGTAGTAACCCACCCAGATCTTCGCATCCCGGTGGGCTCGACAATTATTTCGGTAGCACTCCACCCATCTCGTCTCTGCATGTGGTTGTTTTGGCCAATAACTGGCCCCTTCCTTGTCTTCTCTATGGATGTTGCAATGCTCGTCATAGCATGCCGTCCAGCTCATCGCGTTGTGTTCTGATGCCCTTTACCGGTCTTCTACCGTTGCATATCCTGGGCTAGTTGGAGTGATTGCTCGCATTGGGTCTCCCCAACCGTCGTTCATTGCTTCTTGTTTGATTTCTTTCCAGCTTTAGTTTATCTGGGTATTGTTCGTGGAAGTGTTTGATTGCATTTTCCGCGTGTTCGAATTTTTCCGCTGGGTACCAAACTTTATCGTGATCAGGAGAATATCCTGTCCACTTCGCTCGATATTGGAGTCGTCCGTAGTGTAGTCGTGAATCGACTATTTCTTCAAGTTCGTATTCTGTTTCGCCTTCGATTTCGATTGGTGGTGGTGGTGACTGGATCTGTGTTGAGAATCTTTGGCCTTGGTAGGGTTCGAGAAGTGAGATGTGGATGGTGTTGTGTATTCTCATCGATGGGAGATAGTCCAGATTATATGCACTGTTCCCCACTTTTGCCAAGAATTTGAAGGGCCCCATCTTTCTGTAATCGAGTTTCTTGCATGGTCTTGTGGTCCTTACATTCCTTGGTAGGAACCATACCATATCTCCTGATTTCAAATTCGGATTGGGTTTTCAGTATTGATCGTAATTTTCTTTTTGTCGAAGTTGTGCAGCCACCATTTCCTCGCGTATGGTATCGTGCCATTGGTTCATTTCGTTCGCCAGAATCTTCCAATCCGGTATCAGATGACCACTTGTGTCATGTTTCGGGTGTTTTCCGTAGTTTGCAAAGAAGGGTGTTGTCTTAATTGTTTCTTATTGTCCGTTATTGTATGCGAACTCCGCAAAAGGTAATAGTTCGTTCCAATTATCCTGTTGATAATTGACGTATGCTCTCAGGTATTGTTCCAGGATGGCATTGGTTCTTTCAGTCTGTCCATCCGTTTGTGGATGGTAAGCCGTTCTCAGTTTTCTTTCGATTCCTAACCTCAGGGCAGTTTCCTTCCATAGGTCTGAGGTGAACAGTGTCCCCCTATCGGTGATGATATCATGCAGCAATCCATATAACTGAAAGATTTCTTTTGCAAAGGTTTGCGCGAATTGTTTTGCTGTCATATCCTTCCGGCATGCAATAAAGTGACTCATTTTTGTCAGTCTGTCGATGACTACCAAGATAGCATCGTAGCTGTCCGATTGTGGTAAATCTGTGATAAAATCCTTGGAAATCGACTTCCATAGCTTATCTGGTGCCTCGTTTGATGGTAGTTGACCGAACGGAGCATGTCGGAGTGATTTCGTTCTTTGACAAATGTCGCAGTTTTTGACATATTTCTTGATCGTTTCCCGCATTCCGGGCCAGTAGTAACTGAGACGGATGAGTTCCGTGGTCTTTGCTGTCTCTCCATGTCCTGCCTGTAAAATGTCGTGATTTTTTCTGATAAGTTCTGTCCTTATCTTCTCCTCTTCTGGTACCCAAATCTGGTTCTGGTACCATAGGCAGTCATTCTTCCATTGGCATAGCCCCAGGGCTACATCCTTCATTTCTTTTGTTCCTTGTTCGAGTGCTTTCCTTATCTCTTGTATGTGCGGGTCCCTCCCACTCAGTTCCTTAAGATTTCTCATCTCTTCTCCGGGAAAGCTAATCGTATCCATTTCCTGTATTCTTATCTCCTCAAAGTATTTTTCTTGTGGTAATAGGATCCTTTGTTTCTGTTTGATCCTATCATCATCTTCTTCTGCATCTTGACTTCTCCATGTCAATGCGTCTGGCTTGCCGCTTTCCTTTCCTGGCCGATATTCGATCCGTATATTGTATTGGCTTTACTTCTCGCTCCACTGGATCTGTCGTTCGTTGAGATCTTTTGTTGTCGTGAAAGGGACCAGATTCTTATGGTCAGTGAGGATCCTTGTCTTGTGATGGCTTCCCAACACATATCTTCTCAATTTCTTGAGTGCTTGTACTATGGCCAATAGTTCTTTGTCGTGAATATCGTAGTTGCATTCCGCATTCGTCATTGTTTTTGATCAGAATGCCACCGGCCGCCATTTCTCGTCTTCGCACTGTTGCGATAAAATCCCCGAACAGACATACTTCGATGCATCTGTTTCGATCATGATCGGTCTTTCCGGATTGTAATGGGTGAGTACGGGAGCTGAAGTTATTTTCTGTCTCATCGTATCGAACGCCTCGCTTTCAGCTGTACCCCACTTCCATTTTGCATTTTTCTTTGTCAGATTGTATAGAGGTTTAGCAGTCCTGCTAAACCTCTCGCAGAATCCCATAAATCTTTGGATATCGGTGTTGTTCTTCGGAATCGCCCATTCCCATATGGCTGCCATCTTGACCGGATCCTTTCGGACTCCTTCTTGGTCAATAATAAATCCTAAGTATTCCACTTCTGTCTTGTGGAATTCACACTTAGTTGGCTTGATTCTCATTCCGGATTTTCCAATCGCTTCCTGGATCTTTCCCACGTCTTTCTGGTGCTGCTCTATTGTTTCTGAGTACACCAGTACGTCATCTAAATATACTATGCAGCATATGTCCAAGAATCGGTGTAACGTTTGATTGATCCATCTCTGGAATGTTGCCGGTGAATTGGTCAAGCCGAATGGCATTACCAAGTATTCGTAAGTTCCGTATCGTATCGCGAATGTAGTTTTCCATTCGTCTCCTTTCTTGATCTGTACATTGTGGTATGCATCTTTAATATCCAGCTTTGTAAAGTATCGGGCGCTATTTAGCCTACCCAAGGCTTCGCCGATGAGTGGGAGGGGGTACCGATCTTGTTTCGTGACTTCATTAAGTCCTTGGTTATCCACGCATAGTCGTAATTTTCCGTCCTTCTTTTTGACGAAAAGGATGGGTGCTCCTGTTTCCGCGAAGGAGTCTCGTATCCATCCCCTTTCCAGATTCTTTTTCAAACAGCTTCTCAATTCTTCCAGTTCCGCCGCTCCTAGTGGATATAACCTCTTTGCTGGGATTGTCCTTCCTTTTTCTAGGTTAATCTTGTGGTCCACTCCTTCTCTGTAAGGCGGTAACGTGGTCTTTTCTTTCTCTTCAAAGAGATCCAGGTATTTGTGATATACCTCTGGTATCATCTGTTCCAAGGGTTCTTTCCCTTGGTACTTTTTGGCCTTAATAGCCAGCTCGGTACTGATATTCATTGCCTTCAAATCGCATTGGCCGTCCTCCTGGTTCCACTTGAGAATGCCTGTGATTTCTCCTCTTCTGTAGAACTTCCCAAAGGCTTGAGCCGAGATCTCGCAGATCTCTATTCGTTTCTGGTCCGTTTTTGTTTCTTCCCAGGCCCCCTCTGATTCGTGTCTGTCCCGGTCTCTTTGGTGGTCCCTACTTCCGAATCCTTTGTCTTCTCGTTCAGTCTTTGCAAGTTCTTCCACTTCCTTGCATTCCCCGTCCAGGTATCTTTCGCATATCAGTTGCGCTATCCTGTCACCGGAGTTGACTGTTTAGTCTTCGTCCCTGAGGTTCACCATTACTACCTTCAGTTCACCTGTATAATCCGCATCTATTACACCCGCGTTGGTTGTAAGCCTATTCTAGACTGCTAACCCGCTTCGTGGTGCAATGCGCCCATAAGTGCCTGGTGGTAATCCGATGGCTATTCCGGTTCGAATGACTTCTTGCCCTTTGGCTTGTATCGTTGCTCTTTCGCTAGCATACAGGTCATGTTCTGCCGCCCTCCATGAGCCTCTCGTAGGCATCGTTGCCTCTTTAGTCAACTTTTTGACTAGGATCTGTTTATCCATTTTTGCCTGAACCATTGAGAACTTCATATCAAAGTTCTCCTCCAGGGCTTCCGCTTCTGGGACTGTGAAGACCCTTGGTGACTCTTTTAAACACCAGGTCGTGCATCTCTCACTATCAAACATGATGGTCCCCTTTCCCCAATTAATTGCAGGGCTATGTTCTCTTAACCATGGCATTCCAAGAACTGTTTCGTGGTTTTGTAAATTTACCACTTGGAAGGTAATCATTTCCTTATGGCTACCAATGTCCATAGGTACTGTCGTCGTATGAGTAACTGGACCCATCGCGCTGAGTTTGCCGTCCGCTAGGTAAATCTCTCGTTGTTGTTGGGCTTTCGCCATCGGCATGCCGTACTTTTCGCATACCTCCTTATCAATAAAGTCCTCAGTCGCTCCTGAGTCAATCATTCCGTTGATGCTGATAATCTTGTCTCTGCCATTTAGTCGCATTTTTACCATGACATGGTCATTTTCGTGTTCCAGTGATTCCGTGTTGTTTAGTGCTGCGTAGAAGTTTCGTATCTCAATGGGTTTCTTGTTCCCCTTGTCCCTCAGACCATCGCTTACTGGGGACCGTCGTCTTTTTCCTCTTCGTTCTTTTCACTTTCGAGATCCATTTCGCGGATTGCAGTTCTTTGTTTCCATCGTGGATTTTGAACCCTACTGACTGTCCTCGCCGGGTATTCTATCTCATGTCTTGGGTTGGTGCAGTTTCTCATCATTTGTCCTGGTTTCGCACATGCCATACACCGATTATTGTTTCTTCTTCTCCAATATTCGGTCTTTGATATGTTAAGAGCTTGTCTTCGCCGAGTCGCGTCTAGGTCCATTGGATCTCCTCGAGACTCCTGTAGCCGTTGGGTCTTGAAGGTGCCGTCGTAGTTTCTGACGTTGTCGTATGTTTCGGTCTTAGACCTTCCTTGAACATGTTTGATAACGTCCAAGCGGTTTTCCTGATTAATGGCCCATACTGCCATTTCCTCAGTCGTCGTAAAGTCTTGAGCCCTCATGGCCCATGCGTTCTGAATTTCTTCGTGTTAAACCTCTTAAGAAGGCCCTCCCCAAGGTTGCTTCATCGTATTCTGCCTCTGTTGCTAATAGTCGTAATTCATTCCAGAATTAAGTTACATTCCGGCTCCCTTGCTTGATTTTCTCGATTTTATTTCTTGCCGTTTCTCTAGCATCCACGTCACCGAATTGAATGCGTAGAGTGGCTTGATATTCTGCCCAGTTATTCCATCTTGCTGGGGTCTTTCCTTCCACATATGGAGTAATCCATTTGCCTGATGATTCCCTCAGTAGGGATTTGGCGAAGTCCACTTTTAATCCATCTTCATTTTCTCCCCATCCTAGTGCTGTGTAGTACATTGCAAGTTGGACTAGCCATGCTCGCAGTTTTGTACGGTCTCCTGTAAATGTATCCGGGGTTTTGATTTTTGGCCTCCGCACAATCTGTTCCTGTCGATTATCCTGAACTGTTCTGATCAGCTCTTGGAGTTGTGTTCTCGTGAGAGTTATCATATCCATTGGTTCTGCTACCCCCGACATTCTGTGTATTGGGGATGCTCCAGAGCTGATAGACCCTGATCTTGATCTTTCTTACGGGGTGACCGGGCTTGGAGGTCTTGGGGATCCTTCTCGTTATATCTCGCTTAAGGCTTGTCAAAGTTCCGCTTGTAGTCCTAGGAAAGTCTGTGGATCGTTGAAGTCTGGTACTTCTGTATCTGTAGGTGAATCCGTCTTGTATTTGTTAAGTGTCCCAAAAGACGTAACCTTATGTTACAAACCTATCCTTAGTCTGCTGGACAAGGCACACTATCTCCTTTAACTGCAAC
>QFET01009008.1:0-22184 GCA_003316355.1 Tuber calosporum | reverse complement strand
CCTATATCTATATCATCGTGTCATACGTATTTGGGGGTCATCATCCCCTCCCTCGGATCACCCATCCATTGGAGCTCTCATATATTTTATCACACCCCACTCGCTGCTGCCATGGCCAAGGCAGTGCAAAACTCAAATACAGCCGCTTCTCCCGTCATGGGTCCTGCTCAGGCTGGACTCGTGAGTTCTGCGCGTGCTGAACTTTTGGGGCAATTCCGCATGGAGTCGGCAAAATTGGGGGAAGAATTCCAAGCGGTAATAGAGAAATTCGAGAGGAAATTGAAACATTTGCCCGCATCCGATGAAGATAGCTCTTTCTCTGCGTCTTCCTCCTCCTCGGAGCACGCCGGTAGTGACAGCGAGCGATTAGAGGAGCCAGACGATGATGATAATGACCATGAGGAATCCCTCTCCCCACCAGTGGACCCTACCAGGGCCTTCCGCGAGTTTGGTGTGCGAAAGTCTAAACCCTTGGTTAACGGAAATTCCTTAAAAAACTCGGCAAAACTGGAATCTGAAGAAAAGCGGAAAAAGAAAAAGCTCACTGTTAACGGAATTAACAATACTGATACAAGTGAAAGCCCTGCCGCCGTCGGTGTGCTGGGGCTTGGCCTGTCACAAAACGTTGGGGGAATGCTTGTGGATGGGGCTATGGTGAATGGCGATTGCGAGATCACAGATAGAAAGGAGCGGATCAGATCCAGTAAATTGGAATACAAGAGACTTGATGAGCTGTATGTCTGAATTTGGTGTAGAGTTGGAATTTAGAGCTGTTATGGATAGGTTGCTGATTCCGCGTCAGATACAACAAAACAACACATGACTTTTATTTCGCGGAATCCTCGCCATCACCTGCAGGCAAGGAAGACAAGTGGGAGGAATTTTCATTTGTGATCAGGCGGAGATTTGGTTCGGAAACCCCCCCCAAAAAATCAGTTTGGCTCTGGTGGAGACTAATGTTTGGCTATTTGGGGTTAGATTGGCAAAATAAATACCAGAAAACCTACGTTGATATCAAGAGTATAGAAATTCGAACAGTTCTGAGGGAGATCCTGAAAGATGTCTCTGGGATTGGACTCAGGGAGGATAAACCCACGGTATGTGACTAGATTCAACATCCTTTGGGGTCCGGAGTGCCCTGGGAATAGTGGAACTCTACATTCTAGGAAGTGCCGTTGTGCGGGCTGGCTAATAGATCTATAGGTTGAGCCGAACCTCCTATTCAACTATCTGCCACAGCTTGAAAACGAGCTTGCAAAGGCGAAGGCTGTTCCCGTGGAGCAACTGAACAAGACTCTTATCTCTCACCTCACTCTATTCATCGACTATATCTCGACCGACTACGCCTCCACCATCAAGAGGCTGTACCCTCTCTTGGAACATGACGAGATTACTTTCGACCTCCTTTGGGCTCTATTTCTCCCAAACACCCTGATTTACACCATCTGCGCTGGCTCTAACGAGCCGAGGTGCCTCAAGCTTGATTGGGGCGAGCAGAAGGAAACCTTGGACCGTGGTAAATTCTTCCAATTGGATTGCCATTACGTTGACTACGATGGGAAAACCTATGGGCAGGCGAGCGCCGTTCTCGAAATCGACGAATTCAGGGGGGCAAGAAGGATCGATAGTCTTGGAGTATTCCCCTTGGCCTATCACGAGGACGAGGAGGATGTCAGAGAAAGGCTTATTGAGCGCGGGAGAAAGTTCGGATCCCTAAAAGGCATGCACTACAAGTATTATAAGGGCCTCGCTTTCTTCAAGCGTAAGAGGGGGCTTGTGAGGGTAAATGTGAACGGGCGCATTATGGTTGACCCGAGTACCTTCAGAAGAATCAATCCTAATTATCGGATGAGCCCTGTCAAAGAGTCTCCACTCCACACATCCTCCGGTACCGCCAACGGTGAAGATGATTCGGAAAACGAAAACGAGGATGAGGACGATGATTGCGGAGGGGGCGATGATGAAGAAGATGGTGAGATAAATAGCCCCAACAATATGGTTAAGCCTAAGGCCAGTGCTGTGGCTGCGGCTGTGAAGCGAGCGATTGGGACGAAGCCTCAAAAAGGCTACATACTTGGCCCTGATGGGAAGATCAAGCTGGTGGGCGCAACTCTGGGCACAACCAAGAAGAAACTCTCAGAGACTGGAAACACAGCAGAAGGGATCAAGGACGCACTAGTCCCAGAGGAGATGACAGAGGAACAGCTTCTCCTATGCTCACCCACAGTATTGGGTTTCAGCTTCGGGGATAAATTATGGGGTCAGTTGGAACAATTAGCTCACTACAACATGACGGAACTAACATCTTATTGGTGTGAACAGCGGAGTTTGCAGTCGAACACGTCAATGAAATCAAGTTCAACCCGGACGCTTTCGAGAGCCTTGTTCTCCCTAAAGCACAAAAGAAAATCGTGAAAGCACTGGTTGAAAGCCACACAGGTAACCGCGGGTCAAGGTCCGGAATAGACGATGTGATAAAGGGAAAGGGAAAGGGGCTGGTGGCTGTTCTACAGTATGCTTTTTTCTTTCTTTCTTTCTTTCTTTTTTTTCTTCATCATCCTGTTCCTGATCCCGGTTTTTGAGATGGTGCGGAATACGCTCTAACACATTTGTAGTGGACGTCCAGGGGTGGGAAAAACCCTGACAGCAGAAGGAATCTCCGAATTTCTCCAAAAACCATTGTACATGGTAGGGGCTGGAGAACTTGGCACTGACTCCCGCACGCTGGAAACCCAGCTATCCCGGATTTTAGACATCGCGCATGTTTGGGGCGCGGTTCTTTTACTAGACGAAGCAGATGTTTTCCTAGAACGCCGATCGGTCCATGACCTGCAGAGAAACGCTCTTGTCTCAATATTCTTGAGGCTGCTCGAGTACTTCCAAGGGATCCTGTTCCTAACCACCAATAGGGTCGAAACCTTTGACGAGGCCTTTCAAAGCAGGATTCATATAGCTCTTCGATATAACGATCTCGATAAAAAGGCTAGGAGAGTCATTTGGAAAACATTCCTTGGGATGGTCGCGAGAGAGGAGTCCGGATCTGACTGCCAGCTGAGAGACATAGTTGACGATGAGGAGTTGGAAGGGCTAGCGAGACGTGAATTGAATGGTAGACAGGTATGCAAGCGATCAAACTGGGCCAGGGCCCCGATCTTTGCTGATATTCCGTCCTTTTTTTCTTCTTTCCCTTTGTAGATCAAAAATGCAGTCCGAACAGCCCAGGCGCTTGCATTGAACAAAAACGAGGGACTATCAATGGAACACCTCAAACTTGTGCTTGCCGTCACTGAAGGGTTTGAACAAGACCTCAAAGGGACAGGAAATTTAGACAGTGAGGACCATCCTCCCAAATTCCCAAACTGCTTTCGAGAAGCTAATTTAATCTTAGGCATGATGAGTTACGCGTAGCGTAGCTTTTGAATTATCCCCACTTATGGATGCTGTCGGTTGGTCCATGGGTGGACATAGTTTTTTCCTTCTATTTCCTTTTTAGCGGCTCTTTTGTTGAGTGGTTGGGCAGTCTTTTTTCTTCTTGATATGGTGACTTTTCCTGAAGGTCCGGAAATGGGCTTTAGGTGATGTGATTTGGCAAGTGACGTGGAGCCCATCGGGGGCTGTCTTGAAGATGGATGGGAGCCATTGGACTAATGCAAGGTGGAGCATATTTTATGCGTACAGTATACAAGCCGTCTTCTGGCCAAATTATGGTCTCAGTTTGGGCCTATACCTTTAGTCTGGTACGTACCCATGATGCCTCGAGCCAACCGGCGGAGCTACCTGAGTCTGTACTTTGGCCGGAAAAGTTGGTAGAAAACGAGTGTTAATTCACGTGCCTGTTTTTTTCTTTTCTTTTTCTTTATGTTTCCACCATTCCCTCCCTCCCTCTTCGTATATATCGTCTTAGAATATTTCCTACCGAAAAAATGTTTTTTTTCCTCTTTCTCTCTAACAACCGATGGGCCACTGGCAGGGGATATATCTCCCTTCCCCCCCTTTTCTCTTCTCACCCCCCTAGGCTAGCGACTCCCCCCCAGTTTTTGCTATTTTCCTTAGCTCGGCCCGGTTTCAGAATTATACGATGATATTAGCCCACCTCAATGGGCCAAGCCCAGGCAGTGTTATCCCCAACGATTCCGTTTGCAATTGGGCTTGATCCGCCAATCGTGCAGTACTCCTACTTACAAACCCAGCCTATGCCGGAATATGGGGCTGTTGCTGTTGTACAATACTCCACCACGATTAAGGTACAGAACTTGGGGTAAGCTCTCAAGGATGTTTGAAGCAGTGCCAGAGCCGACTACAGTATGGCGTGCAGAGGGTTTTCATAGCAAATTGGGGGATCTCGGAGATTTCTACCACGTCCAGCGATCTGGTAATCCCTCCCGCCCACCTTTCGGCGCTTCAGAGCGAATTCGGGTGACAGGTAGCACTGTGTTGTATGGAAGGCACCAGTGCCCAATGGGCCTCCACCAGGCTCGGCTTAGGCTTTGAGACTGGAAACTCGATAGTGTATCGTGCCATACAGTTAAGTGATTTGGAATAGCCTAAGGAGAATCCAAGGGCAGGCACGACTGTGCGTCCATAGACATAGGCACCGCAGAGGGCGGGAGCTTTTCTGGTTTACAAGTAGGTGCTGCTGCTGATGGTGATGATGTGATGTGACGTTCAACTGTGGTACAGGAGTGTACGGTGCGCATTCCTCCTGTTGGCATCAAGAGAAGTGTAATTGTTGTTAGCCCTTGCCCTACTATTATAGCTACAGTAGCTCCATGTGTCACACCCAACTGGCTATTTGCTCCCTTGAGCATTGGTCCTCGTCCACGTAAGCTATACTGCTTGCCGGCTGACCGCTCCATGTGGGAGCGTGAGATCCTTGATTTTGCCCTGGCCACGCACCAGCCTGATCTCATCTTCCCCAACCACTTGTCTGCTATTTCACCTTATCCCTCGCACTCCCCCCCTCCACTATTTCTCATTCCGCATCCTACTCATCATCGTCACCATCATCATCATCATCATCATCATCATCATCACCATCACCACCGTTGTCACCATCACCACATCCCCTCATTTTTACGCCTTCTGCTTTTCCTGCTTCTACTAGTGAGTCGGAGATGAATAGGAGTCGACCACTCATAACGTATATCAATAGTCCTCTATTCGCTGGGCTTGCTCTTCCTGGCTTACCACGTCTTTCCCGTGCACTCTGAGGGGCTTCAGGAGGTCTTCTCCCAACCGGTTTCGATCTCTCTGGCCATGGAAACGGGGGGGGGATATCACTTTAAATCATGTATCGATGGACGCCGCCGGTCAGCTGCCCAAACGTACGCTCACACCAGGAATATTTTTTGCGTTCCCCTCAAGCCATCTAACCTTCTCTAAGTTTGATTCGATCAAGACCAACAAAAGGCTGGCCAGGGGAGATACCACAAGACATTTTCCCGGACTCACCTTTTGACCAGCTAATTTTACTGCTGATGGAGGCACCCTCGATCAGTTTGCATTCTATCTACGCCCGATGGATAGCCTCCCCTCCAGGGGTCCATATCTATGTGACTGGTTATAATGCTAACGGGGCTGGAGAGTTTTCGTATGGCCCCCTTTCCTTGTTGACGTGTCCTGTGCGGTGACGATAAGGTGGGGGCAGTTGGTCGGTATCCTCGACGGATGGCACTCAGAGTCCCTTTTTTATTTCGATACGCTAGAGGATGCAGGCCTAAAGACGTGGGCTGTATTGAAGGTGGAAATATGGGAGGAGTTCGACGAGGGTAGCGACGATTGGGAATCCTCTGTGAGTGAGGCATGTTGACACCGATATAGATGATTGGGGGATTTACTGACAAGGGCTCCTAAATGGGGTAACGAAATAGCAGCCCGGATCTCTGATAAGAGCATTGAGTGGAGAGGTCGCCGATTTGTATAAGACAGCCGAAATTCTTGCGGACCCTATGAAATTTTAGGATAAACTACGAGAATAAAAGATGATATTATTTAGATGACAATTTGTGATAGGGCCGGTATATATTAGCCATACGAGATCTAATTGCCCCCTGTTTTCATCGTATCGAATCGATATGCCTGATTATCATGGTCAGTCACTCGCTCTTTGGAAAGTGAAATCAAAAAAGAGGCTGTGATGTGATATGAATTTGACTACACGATGATACTTGTATATGGAAAGCAGGCCGAATCGAGAAACAAATTTGTTCTTGGCTCCCCGTGGGCGGTCCCTCGTTGCACGGTGCCTAGAAATTCTCATCGGCAAGGACGAAGTTGGGCTACTGGCACGTTTCGAAAGTAGCTGGAAATCTTGGCGCGATTTAGGCCTGGGGGATGCCAAGATTTCCAGATACTTTTGGAACGAGTCTGTCCATTGGCATCGGAAATTTTAGTCTACATAGCACTGTGAAACCGGGCCGGAGGGGACTTGGTAACTTGTGGCGATCAGGGTTGCGCTAGCCATTCGGGGAGATATTGGTTTTAGGGTTTCTGGTCCTGGGGTTGAATGTCAGGCCATCTGCGCTTGATTTATTTATGGCTCGAGTAGTAGTACGTGGTTATACATATCGACCGCATGGGGGATTTTGGGGTTGGAGTGAAGAAGGCTCAGAAGCGAGCGCGGCCTTGCCTTGCCTCAGATGAGTGTGGATACGGCACGGCATCCGGGGTGTGGCCTAGTGACAGGCGGCTTAGATATCGGTATTATACATTTGGTTGTGATACTTTAGGCGCAAAGCTCCACATGTCTTGGTGGCACTGGTATCTCGAGTATCTGGGGGTTGGAAGAGGAAAAAGAAAAAGTAGGGAAGAAATTGGGCCAGTTGATGAGGATTTGAGTTTGGGCGATGGAATGGAACTTGAGCGTTGACCCTTTCTCCAAGATGGTAGAGGGAAATTTTGTTGCTTTGTTGCTCAGGGCGAGAGAGTGGCGGTGGCCCTCTCGATCTCTGTGGGTGCTTGTGGAAACGTGCTGCGGTGATGGCCAGTTGATTGATTGAATTGATTGAGTGCCGTTGTTTCATCGCCCCATCAATTCCTCGCCATCTAGTTACCATAGCGCAGACACCCGCGAAGGCCGCGAGCAGAGATGCGCCCAATTTATAGGTCAGACCGCTTCTCAAACGGCAACGCATGTTGAATAAATCTAGATTGTAAAGTGTTATCTTGGCAGGGTGAGACATCAATGGCCAACCCAGATGGGTGTGTAAAGTATCATACTACAAGTACGAATACTTGAGTAATGTAGCATGGTAGTGTGCATCTATCTAGTTTAGTCCAGTTCAGGCCTGACCAATCAAGTCAAGTTTCGGAGAATGTACCGGACTGGGAGACTGGTGTGGTTATACTGTATTCGATTATCAAAGGCATTGCGATTTTCGAGTTTTAAGTTTGGGATGGTTGCGGTTGCTGTGGAGTGATTGAGTAAGTGGTCGGGTTTTGATTTTGATTTCGATTTTGGTTTGATTTTGATTTTGGTTTTGGTTTCGGAGAAGAGGGGGGAGAGGTACATAAATCACAGGATGAATTTTAGTCATGGTCTGGTCTTGTCTCGGCCTTTCAATTGGTCCGTCTGGGTAACAGTGCAACTAGGATGGGGTAACATGAAAGCGAAAATAACAATATTATGCAGGGAGTCTATAGGAGTGTAGGGTACAGTACGATAACTGGACGTATACTGGAGTAGGTACAGTAGTAACATTGACAGTGCATAAATCTCATATCGATGATAACTTACGTGTGAATACGGGTATAGTGATATCATGTTTGCGGTCGAGCCATCAAGTATACATAAAGCACAGGACAGTATATAAAGTTCCCACCTCAGTTTTTTCCAGCCGACGATTTCCAAGCGGGGGTAAAATTATCATAATATCATTATCACACGAAGGAGAAGAAAGGGAAAGGAAGAAGAGGGGNNGGGGGGAAAAGGCCGTTTCGTTTTGCCGAATATTCCAAAATAGAACCCTGACCTGCAACGGCACCCTCCACCACCACCACCACCACCACCACGTTCATTCATCACGATGGGGGACAACAAAAAAAAGATAAAAAAAATAAAAAATAAAAATAAATAAATAATAATCCAAATATGCATGGTCGTGTCGAATCCACAAGGATTGAGCTATGACCAAAATGGATAGCTCAAGTGTTTCGAAGGTTGGAGAAAATTGTTCTCGTTCCAATTTCGACATGTAATGCTCGCAGTCTACTCGAGATACTCGAGATACAGATACAGTGCTTGTAAGGGCAGTACGGTAGGCCGGTTGCAAAAACATGCAGACCGTTTATCTATATCGATGGTGTAAGGAGGCGCACGGACCGGAATTTGGTAGGTGTTTGTGGGTGATATGACTTTACTTCGAGTACCGTATGATACCGTATCGTAGGGTCCAGTACTTTTTTGTCCTGGGAGGGAGGGAGGGTAGGGTAGGGTAGGGTTGAGAAGGTGACTACGGTATGATAGCATGGTAATGAGATTTGTCACGAACGGGGGTGGCCGGGGGGGGGTTTGGTTGTTTTAATTTTTTGGGAGGTTTATTTCGTGGGAATGGGTGATTTGCGATGGAGTTGGGGGGAAGTGGGGGAGTGGATAGGGTATCACAGAGGAAGGAGGGAAGTATCAGTGCGGGTACTATATGATACATAGATTGCCGTTTTTTCTATTAAAAGAGGTCGATTAATTGATTGATTGATTGATGAGTATTAACCAATGCAGAGGAACCTCCCAGTCGATCAGTGCATTATACGATTCCAAACATGGGAACAAACGCCCTCACTCTATATTCCTTCCGCAGAATTCGCCGGATAATAAGCCTTTTAAACTTACAAGGAGCAAGAAACCAAACAATTTCGGTTGGACCCCCCCCCCCCCCGAGGGGTCTGTGATTTGCATCTTTTGTCATCCGTCCTATCAAGGATTCAAGACCATCCCAAATCGTTCCGAGGAAGACGATACGATAAACGCGAGTTTGGCAAGCTGCCTGGAGGAGGAGGAGGAGGAGGCTAAAATCGGGTATCGTGCTATGAGAGGAGATTGCGGAGGGTAGGGTAACCGTGATCAACTGAGAGGGTAGGGGAGTGTGATGAAATGTTAGTTTGAGCTCTGGGGGGTGATGACGAGGATGTGGGGGGGCTCGTGGTGGGGTTTTGGGAAATGGGAAAAGCGAAGGGGTTATACTATTTTGTTGGAGAGATTAATTGGGGGCATGCTTGGTAGGGGTGATTGGGTAGGGGGGGTATCGGAATGGAAGATGGAAATGAAATGGTTTGACTAAAGAATTAGAGAGTGTATAGGGAGTTTTAATACGGTAGGTATTAGACTTGGATGGTCGGGGGGTTACTCTGATTGCATAAGCTTTGACAATTTAATTATTATTATTGTTAATATTAGTAGTAGTTTTTATTTCTGTTTAAGGTACAGAATGTACATGCAGTACAGGCCAAAGCAGTAAGGAAGTCTGGACTACAGTCCCAGCTGTAGAGAGTTATGGAAGCGTGACAATAGAAGCAAAGATCAAAGCAGTTTGAAAAGATATTAGAATGAGCTGCCAGACAGTATACACAGACAATATAGTCAGAAAAAGCAACCTAAGAAACACCTTGAACCCTATGAGTAAATCAACCAAGGGCAATCAAATAGTGATACCTTCCTGGAAGATAGATAGAAAGGTTATGAAGGGCTTAAAGAATGATCAAAAGTAGATAAAGATAGGAGAAAGTTAACCAAGTGGTAAAACTTTATATTTTTAGAAGTAAAAACTTGATCAATTCAAGTTTGTCGAAAGAATTATTGCTTATACAAGTAGAGCACTGGTATTTTGTATGTAGGAAGAATCATCTATAGCTAGTATTATGTCTTACTTCCTCAAACGATATAAGTATCTTATCCTACTCAGAATTACCTAATATAGCAGTAGATATTAGGATTACACATAAGCATATGGGAGATGATAGTAGGCTTAGAATCTATTATAATATAAGTATGGTTTTGTTAGAACCTACACATTGGCCTCTAACAACAAAACATTTATTTTAGCATTGCCAGATAGATAGCCTTTTAAAGCATACTGTAAATAGCTTTGAAAATATTTGGCACCCTCCAATGATCTCTGTAGCTTGATTTATGTAAGTAAACATAAAAGGTCTTAAAAATAGTTTTTTATCATAGAAAAATATTAGCGCTTCCTGGATATCAGTGAAACTTTGTTTTAGGTCAATATGAGTGATAATTGTTATGTTGTAAGTTCTCAAAGCAAGCATAGTTTTTTCATTGAATTGTGTTACATGAGGAACACCTTAGATCCACATAAAATAACTAGGCAAATTTCCTACAATAAGACCCCAGTTAGCTATATTTTAGTAAAAATAATAAAAATACAGGGCTTCGCTAAAAAATTACCATTAAGTAAGTAACAAGGATTTGATATTAGGAAGAGTGGCATTGAGGAAGTTCAAATTTGGAATTCTGTAGCTAAAGAGCTTGTACTAATAGGTATTGAGGGAAAGAGACGATTTGATATATTGAGTAAGTATGGGTTTTATACACCTTCTTAAATTTGCTCAAGTTGGCACTATACAAAGCCAACTGCAAATACAATAAACTATGTCCAAGCAGCCAAAAGGTGAAGAATAAAAGGTTGCTTTCATGTACTATTAGCATCTTTAGTGGCTCCTAGCTAAAGAACTGCACCCTTTAAGACCCTGACTTCAAGCAAAGCAATAAACACTTATTTAACAATATTAGCTCTATGACAACTAACATTAAAACTCTTGCTACAGGTCCTGAAGAAAGAGGTCAAACTAATCAGATAAGTGACCAACTACCAGATCATTAATCAATTGAGGAAGAATTCCCAAAATCAAAAAAGGTTAACTGACCTTTAGGCTTCAAGAATAAATGTACTAGGAAATTAATGTAAATAGCATATTTTTCCCAATTTAAATTAATAGATGTATAACCAGCATATAAAATAAAATTTTAATGAAGGTACTTTATTATTTGTATTTTCTTTCATGGAGGAGTAATTATTCTAGAGTAGAGAAAAAGAAAAATGCATTTATCTCAAGATTGATTCTCTCTGGTTGCCACCCTTCAAACCTGTTTTCCCAGCTACAACCAAAAAATCCAATGTGCATGTTCTAACAAAACTGTACTCATATGATAATATAAAAAACTGTAAGGTTACTATATGCTATGATCTATAATGTCAAGGAGTAGTATATATAGTGGAGCTGCTCAGATTGAGTCAAAATTTATAGTCTTTATTCCAATAGGGGAAAGGTAGAGATATTGGATTCTTGGTGATCTGAATGCATTGACATATGAGTGCAAATCAGTAAGAAAGATAGGTATTTAAGCTGACCAACTAGTATTCTATCAGATGTTATCAAATAGGTAGTATCAAATTGAAAATTGTTCATTTGGCTAATTAATTAAATGCGATTTACATTGGAGTGCAGGATAATGGCAAAGTAATAGATAGTTGAAGGAATCAATGAACTCGGTATCAGAGATTTATTCTAGGTCAAACAATGTTCATACATCTTTGACACATGACAGAATTGAAAGTATACTTCAATTATATGACCAGCATAAGTATTGGAAAAGAAGCATAAATACCTAGCAATTCGACATGGTTAAGTATCATCCTCCGTCTCGTCTACACATTTGCGATTGAAATCTCCACACCACGAGAAATCATTACCACCTTCACTAGGCAGGTTTGTACCCCCTCTTACTTCACTATGGGATAGGAACCTGTCTATCTCTATCTCTCCTCTCATAACTCATTAGTGTCCACCCTTTGGAGTCTATCCCCTCTGCCTTTCTACCCTTTTGATAGTTTCCTCTCCTTTCCCTGCACTTGTTTGACCAAGTTTAGCTTATTTGCACTGCCTCACTTAACATTTGCATAGTCGGCAACACGCAACATTCATATAGAAGGAAGACATACTTGTAGTAGAAGGAAAGCTCCTACAGGCCTACGGTCGCTTTGCAGTCCGATGGTTGATTCCTGCACTCACCTTTCTTGAAGTAGTGCCTAGCTGGATACAAACATGCTTCTCTCTCTGATAATTATGTCTAACCCTCCTCGTTCTCCCAACATCTCTCCTCTTCTCATACTGGATCAGCTAGCAACCTACTGCTCAACCTGTTTGACGCAGGCATCTTGCTACCTCAACAATGGCTGTCACCCTACTGCTCCTCTCCCCTTGATCTGGTACCTTACTACCCCTCTTTCTTCTAATTCCAGTCTAGAATCAAACTACCTTCAGTTACACCTGGTCTTAGTATTGCATGGTCTCTTGGTCTTGCGTTAATACTCTCAGTTATCATAGATTGGCATGTTTATCTCATACCTACAGGTGCTTATATGAGTACTAAGTAGTGGCTAAATTTTCATTATCGGGAGTAGTTTTTATCAAGTATTTTCCTTATGCTTTACTGCTTTCCTGCTTCTCACTTGTGCACTTTTGTTCTTTTGTTCAGATAGGGGATTGTTTGCTGTTGGTGAAATGTACAGTTCGACCCATAACTCAGTATCCTGGGAGTATGAGTTTTGATCTTGGGAGATTTGGAGGATGTTTTTTGATATTAAGGTGTTAGTTTTGTGAAAGCTAGCACTTCATGGACATTCTTGTATGTAATATGTGTCCATGTTCAGATACCTCTAATACCACTCACATGAGGCCTTCCTTTGTCTGTTCACATTTATTAGATTTGATATCTTTTGAATTTGATATCCCTACTGGAATCTCAGGATTCTTGTTACGTACTTACGGTATGCTTTAAAGGATTGTCAGGATTGTGTCCTAGGAATTACAAGGGAAGGAACAGGTCATATATACCAGGAGTACAATAAGAGGCAGTGTTCTGGGAAACTCCCAGGCATTACTGGACTCCAGCAGCGCTTCAGGATTCCGGTAGCTGTAGACTTACTGATAATTATAGTAGCTGCAGGTTTCCAGAGCCTCAGGTCTTGGTGGAAAGGTTTGATGTATGTAAGAGTGGTCTCCTGGCAAGCAGGAGATATCAGACTTCTGACAGCTGCCTTGACAGTTGATCATCTTGGTTGAATGATGTAACAGGCACTAGCCTGTGTAAACGGTTATACAATAGAGCCTAAGCGGTAGCCTGCTATCGCTTTGGTGTCTACGGGAGACCTGCTGAGAGGCGAAGACAAGGGGAGTATAATAGAATGGTTTATAGAGTGAAGGCGAACAATAGGATCGCCGTTCAACCAAGTGTATTCACAGTCTAGGCATCTGTCTGAAGTCTGATGTCTCCTGCTAGCCAGGAGACCACTCTTAAATACATGAAATCTTTCCTGCAAGAGCAAAGGCTCTGGAAACCCGCAGCCACTATCATTACTGGTGAGTGTAGAGCTACAGGAATCCTGTGGCCCTGCCGGAGTCCAGGAAAGCCTAGGGCTTTCCCACAACACTGCCTCTATCCTACCGCCAGTATACATTACCTGTTCCTTCCCTTGGAACTCCTGGGGCACAATCTTGCCGATCCTCCAAAGCATACAGTAATCAGGGCGCTGGAATCTAGAGATTCTGGAAGGGAATTCAAATACAAAAGATATCAAATCAAATGAATGTAATCTGAAAAAGGAAAGGCTAACAAGAGGGGGAATACAGGTACTGGAACATGTCCACATGTTACATTCCCCAAATCTGAACAAAACCTATCTTCTCCAAAGGCCGTAGGTCTCATCACCGCTCTCCCAAGGCCATAGCATAGAAACATCATCAGTTTTGAAATAGCTATCATCTCAGCCTGCAGAATCGTATTCCTCATCGTTATAGGGCTGCCAGAAATCGTTTGTACTATAGTTCTAGGGCAAGGGATTGTAGAGACTTCCATAGGCTCCCAAGAGGTCCTGACATAATGGGAGGTGATCTTAGGCATCGGTTCTGTGCTGTGGTTTTCTTTCCAATATTCCGCTATGATTTCCATTGAGTTCTCCAGGTTCTCGAAAGGTTCCCAAGAGTCATCTGTCCTTTCATACCCTTTCCTGTGTACCAGGAACTCGACTCTGTTATTCTGTAGGCGATAATCCAGTATCTCCTCTGCTTCCCATTCTTCTGCATTATTGATGAGTATAGGGGCCGGCCTATCCATCCTCCTGGATGCAAATCTATTGGGATCGTTCTCATGGTATTCCTTGAGGCATGATGTGTGAAAGTATGGCTTCTGGAGCTCCATTCTCTTAGGTAATTCCAGCTTGTAGTTATCGCTACTCGAGTCATGCTCTAGAACCTTTAAGGGTCCAAACCAGCGAGTCTCTAGCTTCTTGGATCGTCCAGGGGCGGAGATGTAAGGGCGTCCTCTAACAAGAACTCTGGTGCCAATGTTGAAAGGTCTTCGATAGGGGTTCCTCTTTTTATCTGCTTGCACAGTTTGCTGGAATTTGGCATGCTTTCTGGCCGTGTCAACTTCCATCCTGGTGGCTTCAAGGGCGTTCAAGATCTCGTCCACTGCTGGTACTTTGCTGCCGGAACTGAGGACAGGATTGAAGAGCTTCCAAGGGCGTCCATAGAGTGCTTTGTATGGAGATATTCGTAAGGATTCATGGGGCGCGCAATTCATGGCTGCTGCTATCGCCTGGAGGGCTTTGAGCCAGTTGTTCTGTCTTTTGTTGATGAAGTTCCTCATCATCTGTTTAAGGGTGTGAATCCGGCGCTCTATCTGGCCATTGGTTTGGTGGTGGTATTGAGTTGCCATCCAGACCTGGATTCCCATTGACTTCATCATCTGAGACCAGAACTTAGAGGTAAAGCGGGAGTCTTGGTCCAGTACTATGGACAGGGGATGTCCATGAACATCAAATATCGTCTTCTGGAGCTTGCTGAATACTTTTTCCAAGGTGGCAGAGTCCTGAAGTAGTATAAGATGAGTGTAGGAGATAAAGTGATCGAAAATAACCATGATGGTAGTATAGTTATTTGATTTGTTAAAGGGACCAGCGAAGTCGATGGCAAGGGATTGGTAGGCTTCGTCAGGTGCTGGCAGGGCTAGAGATCTACCTGCCGGAAGTTTGGTTGGCTCCTTGTTGATCTTACATTGATCACAGGAGCGACTGTAGGCTATGAAGTCCTGGCGCATCTGAGGCCACGAGAAGGAACAAGCTGTGTACCTGTAGGACTTGTGAGCTGAGAAATGTCCTAGGCCTTCAGGAACTGTTTTAAGGATAAAGTCCCGCCGGGATACTCCCCTTACTAAGGGTCCCATAGGGATATAGATGTGAGAAGAGCCGTTGGTATTGTCAGCTATGAGGAAGCCATCCGGAATTGAATAGTGTAGTTTGTCAGTTGTCTCCAGGACTGGCCGGAAAAGATGGTCATTCTGGAGAGCTTCATGTACAGTTGGGCAGAATTTTCACATGAGGGATGAATGGAGGGTACCAAGAAAGGTCTGGGCCTTGTCAGTTTCTGTAGAATTCCGGAAGCTTCAGGATCACTATAAAGGGGTCTAGAAGCTGGTGAAGTTAGTGAAGCTGGAGGTGGGGAGGCTGGGGTTAAGATATCTGCAAGTCTGAGGTATTTCTTTCCTGGTGAGGGTAGGGACATAGAGCTATCATTTGATGGAGGGGGGCTACTGTCCATTGAGGTATCTGATGTTGCATTCGCTTTCTTTGCTTGCTTTCGCTTGTCAGGGTCCTTGGGGAAGTATCGATTGGCTTCCTTACTGTCTCTATGTATAAGGCACTGGGTATCATAACAAGCAGTCTAAGAGAGGAGTGAATGGCTTCGTTCCTCTCTAGTCTGGTGAAGGTTCAAGGTAGCTTTGTCTTCCCAAGAGATGCCTGCCGGGATGCTGCTATCGTTGCTGCTAGCGCTATTATTGCGCTTTTGGAAGCGAGTGACTTCATTGGCTGCTATCTCTTTGCTTGCTAGGTAGTCTGGGGAGGAGCGGTAGATAGATTCGCGAGTAGTGAGCGATGAGAGTGCTGTGTTTCTTCAATAGTTTCCATTTCACTGTCGGAATCTAGACTATAGTATGAGGAAGAAGTGTAGTTGGTTTGAATATGATTGGAATTGTGGTTCTGGAGTTCTGATTTTTCGGAGGTGGGGTCTGGTATTATTATATCTTTAGGCCATGAATTGGTCTCCTGAACTCTGGATAGATAGTCTGCCAGAAAGTTCGTAGCTCCAGGCATGTATTCTATTCTACAATCCAAGCGGCTAAGATGCATTATTCATCTCTGCTGGCACTCACTAAGATTCTTCTCTGTAATGAGCTTGGCAAGACTCTCATGATCGGTAACCATAGTGAACTTTGTATGGGACAACAGGTGGGCGAAGGGTTGTACAGCCTCAACTATTGCAGGGGCTTCCTGTTATTGGGTGGGGTAGTTACTCTGAGAGGCTGGCGGTTTCCTGGAATGGAATGCTGACGGTCTGGCTGTATCTCTGGTTGGTCCTTGGCCTATCCAAGCGCCACTGCCCGTAGGAGATGCATAGGTGAATAGTCAGATTGGTTCTGAGTTGGTATAGTCAATAGGTCTAAGAACTTGATGATTTTTTGCCACCTTTTTCATGGCTTGAAAGGCTGCTTTCTGCAAGTCTGTCTATATCCATACAGCATCGCCGGTAAGCTCTATAAGTGGTGCAGCAATGGTGGCGATGTGTGGTAGGAACTGGAAGATATAATAAACCATCCCACTAAAGCGCTGAAGTTCCTTGCTTTTCTGAGGTCTTGTCCAGTCCTCAACTCTTCTGATCTTCTCTGGTGCGGGGTGAATGCCTTTATCATCGATAAGGTGACCTAGGATATCAAGCTTTTGTGCAACGAAGACACTCTTCTTTGGGTTGCCGTCTAGCTGCGCTATTTGCAGTTTCTTGCTGTAACTGGCGCTAGCCTGTGTGAACGGTTATACAATACAGCCTAAGCGGTAGCCTGCTATCACTTTGGTGTCTAAGGGAGACCTGCTGAGAGGCGAAGACAAGGGGAGTACAGTAGAGTGGTTTATAGAGCGAAGGGGAACAATAGGATCACCGTTCAACCAAGTGTATTCACTGTCTAGGAATCTGTCTCAAGTCTGATGTCTCCTACCAGCCAGGAGACCACTCCTAAATACATGATATCTTTTCTGCAAGAGCTGAGGCTCTGGAAACTCGCTGCCACTATCATTACTGGTGAGTGTACAGCTACCGGAATCCTGTGGCCCAGCTGGAGTCATGGAAAGCCTAGGGCTTTCCCACAATACTGCCTTTATCCTACCGCCAGTATACATGACCTGTTCCTTCCCTTGGAACTCCAGGGGCACAATCCTGCCGATCCTCCAAAGCATACACTAATCAGGGCGCTGGAATCTAGAGATTCCGGAAGGGAATTCAAGTATAAAGGAAATCAAATCAAATGAATGTAATCTGACAAAGGAAAGGCTAACGAGAGTGGGAATAGAGGTACCGGAACATGTACACATGTTACATTCCCCAAATATGAACAAAACCTATCTTCTCCTAAGGCCATAGGCCTCATCACCGCTCTGCCAAGGCTATAGCATAGAATCATCATCAGTGTTGAAATAGCTATCCTCGGAGCCTGCAGAATTGTATTCCTCATCATTATAGGGCTGCCAGAAATCATTGGGTACTATGGTTCTAGGGCAAGGGAATGTAGAGACTTCCATAGGCTCCCAAGAGGTCCTCACATAGTGGGAGGTGATCTTAGGCATCGGCTTTGTGCTGTAGTTTTCTTTCCAGTATTCTGCAATGATTTCCATTAAGTACTCCAGGTTCTCGATAGGTTCCCAAGAGTCATCTGTCCTTTCATACCCTTTCCAGTGTACCAAGAACTCGACTCTGTTGTTCTGTAGGCAATAATCCAGTATCTTCTCCACTTCCCATTCTTCTGCATTGTTGATGAGTATAGGGGCCGGACAATCCATCCTCCTGGATGCAAATCTATTGGGATCGTTCTCATGGTATTCCTTGAGGTATGAAATGTGAAAGTATGGCTTCTGGCGCTCTATTCTCTTAGGTAATTTAGGTTTGTAGTTATCGCTACTAGAGTCATGCTTTAGAACCTAATAGGGTCCAAACCAGCGCGGCTCTAGCTTCTTGGATCGTCCAGCGGCAGAGGTGTAAGGGCGTCCTCTAACTAGAACTCTGGTGCTAATGTTGAATGGTCTTTGATAGGGGATCCTCTTTTTATCTGCTTGCACAGTCTGCCGTAATGTGGCATGCTTTCTGGCCATATGAACTTCCATCCTGGTGGCTTCATGGGCATTCAAGATCTCGTCCACTGCTGGTACTTTGCTTGCGGATCTGAGGATATTATTGAAGAGCTTCTAATAGCGTCCATAGAGTGCTTGGTATGGAGATATTTCCAATGATTCAAACGGGGCGCCATTCATGGATGCTGCTATCGCTGGGAGGGCTTTGGACCAGTTGTTCTGTCTTTTGTTGATGAAGTTCCTCATCATCTGTTAAGGGTGCGAATACAGCGCTCTACCTGGCTATTGGTTTGGTGGTGGTATTGAGTTGCCATCCAGACCTGGATTCCTATTGACTTCATTATCTGAGACCAGAATATAAAGGTAAAGCGGGAGTCTTGGTCCAGTACTATGCTCAGGGGATGTCCATGAACATCAAATATCGTCTTCTGGAGCTTGCTGAATACTTTTTCCAAGGTGGCAGAGTCCTGAAGTAGTATAAGATGAGTGTAGGAGGTAAAGCGATCGAAAATAACCATGATGGTAGTATAGTTATTTGATTTGTTAAAGGGACCAGCGAAATCGATGGCAAGGCATTGGTAGGCTTCGTCAGGTGCTGGCAGGGCTAGAGATTTACCTGCCGGAAGTTTGGTTGGCTCCTTATTGATCTGACATTGATCACAGGAGCGATGGTAGGCTATGAAGTCCTGGCGCATTTGAGGCCACAAGAAGGAACAAGCTACGTACTTGTAGGACTTGTGAGCTGAGAAATGTCCTAGGCCTTCAGGAACTGTTTTAAGGATGAAATCCCGCAGGAATACTCCCCTTTATAAGGGTCCCATAGGGATATAGATGTTAGAATAGCCGTTGGTATTGTCAGCTATGAGGAGGCCATCCTGAATTGAATAGTGTAGTTTGTCAGTGGTCTCCAGGACTGGCCGGAAAAGATGCTCATTCTGGAGAGCTTCAAGGACAGTTGGGGGGAATTTTCCCATGAGGGATGAATGGAGGGTACCAAGAAAGGTCTGGGCCTTGTCAGTTTCTGTAGAATTCTGGAAGCTTCAGGAAGACTATAATATCTATCAGAATATACTAACGCAATACTAAGCGAGTATTGCGGGCACGCCTTGATGAGGAGAGGTAGATTTAAGAAGGTAGATAGGTAGGTAGTCTGTTCCTTATTCTTCTAAGCAAGAAAAGTGGGCGGTAGCCCCTATATATACAAGAGTGCGCCCTCCCGTTATCTAAAAGAATATAAAAAGGGAAAAATATAAGTACGAACGTGTTTTACCGTAACGTCACTAGGAAAAACATAAGTGCGAACGTATTTGACCCTGAAAACCTGCCAAGAAAATCCCAAAAGTTTATATAAAACTAAAGTGGTGTGAGGGGTTTCATTGTGGATGATAAGACATAAAGGACAGAACAATCACCGTTAAAATATGTGATAAGCAAGCGAAACAACCTGAATACCAGATAAAGAAATATATATAAGAATCCTTATTGTAATAATGAAATATAATAGAAATAAACGCACAGTATGTCCTAGCTGTAGTAATGTATACGGTGTAATAGGTATTGCCGAAACACTAACCAAGTAAGAGAATATACGATATGTTCAAGGAAATATTCATATAAGAACGAATAAGAAATTTCAACACTCCCCCTCATTATCTACAGCCCAGAAGTCCCATCAACCGTGTATGTGCTGGTTTGGTTAAGATTTTGGTGCAGATATCGGCAAGGATTTCTGACAACTCAACTTTTCGTAAAGAGAACGAACCGCGCTCGAGTTCTTCTCGCATTTTGTGAAAGTGAACATCGATGTGTTTGGTACGGTCATTGAGTTGATGGTTTGTTGCAAGAAAATTAGTGCCAGTATTATTTGCGTGCAAGGTGATCGGTAAACTTAGTCGAATATTGTTGAGGCCTTTTTGGAACCATTGGATTTGTCGCGTAGCCAGTGACATACCAACGTATTCCGCTTCGGTAGTAGATGTAGCGACGGATGCATGTTTCTTGGATCGCCAGGAGATACATGAACCATTTAAGATAACAATGTATCCAGAGAAGGAGCGGCGGGTATCAAGGCAAGCGGCAAAGTCTGCATCAGCATAGATATCGATAGCGGGAGTTGCGATGGTTGGGTACGAGTAGAACAATCCTATAGTTTCCGTCCCAGCAAGGTAACGAAGGACCTGTTTAGCGGCCTTTAAGTTTGGTTCAGATGGGCAAGAAGAAAATTGAGAAAGAATTGAAATCGTATACATGAGGTCGGGTCTTGTGCCAGTGGTGAGGTACATAACTGATCCTATAACCGATTGGTAAATGGAGGAGTCTGGTATCCGTATGTCTTCGGTCCCTTTCGTAAGTTGTATGCCTTTTGGTAAAGGGGTAGAAACGGAACGTGAGTTTTCCATGCCATATCATTGGAGGACTGACTTGATCTATCTTTGCTGGGTAAGATATATGCTGTCTGGTGTATAGGTTATGTGCAAGCCGAGTAGGAAGTTAGCTTCCCCTAGGTCAGTGATCTCGAATGCCTTTTTCAGGTCTTTTATCAGAGATGTGACATGGGGGGAGTCGGCTGCGTGTATGGCAATGTCTTCGACGTAAACTGATACCTAGGGGTCGTGTTTAGCATGGACGAACATGCATGGGTAGAGGGCTGATGTCGTAAATCCTTTGGAGGTTAAGAATTTTGCGAAGAGAGCATACCATTCATTTGCAGATTGCTTAAGTCCATAAACACATTGGTTAAGTTTCCATACTTTTTCTCCGTCACGGTACCCAGGTAACGGTCGTAGGTAAACATCTTCTTTGAGTTTGCTGTAGAGGAAAGCAGATTTGACATCGAACTGTCGCGGTCGCCATTTGTTATTGGCACATATTGCAAGGAGGAAGCGGAGAGATTTATAACGGATGACAGAGGCGAATGTTTCTTCGAAGTCGAAGCTGGGAATTTTCTGAAAACCCTTTGGCAACGACTCTTGCGCGAAACCTTTCGAAAGTCCCATCTGCATTATGTTTAGTCTTGTAAACCCACTTACTATCGATTATCTTTCTTCCCATCGGTCTCTCAACAACATCGAAGGTTTCATTCCTTTTTAGTGCATTAATCTCGTCATCCATCTCCGTGGTCCACTGTTCCTTAAGCGTACTGTTAATCGCTTGGTGATACGTGGTGGGATCCTCATATGGTAATTCAGTAGCATTTCTGCCAAAGCGTACCGGTGGGCGTGAGATACGTCCAGACCTTGTCCGTGTTTCCAGTTGCACGTGTGGTAGGGCCTCATGTTCTTGAGGTTGTTGTTCCAAGGGAGCAGGTTCCGGAGTAGGTGACGGTGTGTTAGGTCGGTTGTAGTTCTCTGGGTGTGGAGGTAATGGAGGAGGATGGATTTCAATCGCTGTTGTGCGGTTGGTAGGTGTCGTACTCGGGTCCAATTCCAAAGTCTTACTGTATGATTGCATGTCTATTGGAAAGGAGGGAGGATGGACGGTCGCAAATTGGGATTCCGGAGCAGGTGTTGTACTTGGCACTTCCGATTGTTCAAATGTTTTAGTGGTCCAGTGTACCTGTCGTGTTTCGGATATCTTATGTTGCGAGGGGATGTATATCCGGTATATCCTGTCAGAGGATGTGTATCCAACAAGATAGCCTTCGATCGCACGGGGCTGTAGCTTCGTTCCTGGTTTTGTGGTCTCCTCAGGTATGTGGACAAAGCATTTGGTCCCATATGGTCGCAGGTGGTTAATCAACGGCTTTTGGTTGTAGAGAGATTCATAGGGCGTTGAACCTCCAATAGATCGGTTGGGAAGACGGTTTCTGAGGTACACGGCAGTTGCGATAGCTTCTGCCCCAAGTCGTAGAGTTAAACCTTTTAACATGGACCTAGTGGCGGTTATTATGGTCCTGTTATACCGTTCAGCAAAGCCCTTTGATTCATGTGAGTAGGCAGGAGTTTTGTCATGAAGTATTCCATGCGCCTGAAACAGGTTTAGCATTTCATGGTTCAC